>LBNU01017009.1:160703-181327 GCA_014162995.1 Artemisia annua | reverse complement strand
GTCCTTGTAACTTTGAGGAAATATGTGTAAACGAGTCTTCAATAAGTCTTCAATGACATAAAAGTGATCCTTTGCTCGAGTTTGAGAAGCTTATCCAAGATAATCATCTTTAGCCTTCGATTAAGTATCTCTTACATATTCATGAGCTCTTGAGTAATGAAGACATCGTCACGGGCTTTACTTAAGCAAATTTGATCTTTAACTTCACTTTTGAACGCTTTTCCACATCTCGTGCTATTTTTGGGCTTTTAGGTTGCTTTTCGTGATGTTTTAACAAAATCCTCACCTGCACAATCATAAACACAAAAACAACATATCTTCGGCGTTTCGCGTTAGTTTTTGGTCTTTTCTATACTTAAACTAAGGTCAAAGATATGTGTAATTTAGCACATATCAGAAACCTAAGCATAATGTAATTAACGATTCTGGCAACGAGTTGTATGATTGTGAAAGTATTAACAAACGTAGGAGGATTGTTAAGAAAAATAAAGTCTTGTTTGTTGAGCTACCATCACATCTTGGATATTTATGCTTGTATGATAATAAGAATCTCCCATTCATTACTTTATCCTCTCTACCCGAAAGGGTTATAATTTTGTTTATACAGATATTGGAAAGACATGGAGTGGAGATCAAGGACGGGCAAGATGTGGTCGACACAACTGGACTGGTTATAAGGGAGCGCGACGCTTCCGACTACTTTAATGATCGCTACTAGGAGCTGAACATGAGTCTAACTTGAAGACTCTGGAATAAAGACAAGTGCTGACCGGGAGACAACCCGGAACTTTTATCTTATTTTTCTATTTGAGTCGAGTCTATCAGACCTGCAGAAGATACGGCATATCTCCATCATGGAATGCGGCGTATCATCTGCACTGGTCATATCTTTTTATTTTTTTTGCATTTTTATTTTTAGACTCTTAAACATTCTGTTAGTTTATTTAATGAGGCGCATCCCTAGTTAAGGATACGACGCATCTTTTATTCTGATTCGTCTTAATTCCAGGCTCGATACGACGCATCCTCTTCTATAGGATGCGGCATATCGACTGACCTGATGATTTTCAATTTTTAATTTTTTAGGTTTTATTTTCTAACTACTAATGTATTATGTAAGTTTGAACCTTCTTAACTCAGGTGTGTTAAAGCCTAGGTGGTATTATAGATTCCTGCACTTTCTTTGGAAACATCATTCATGAAGCTTAAACGTTCTCATCCACAAGAAAGTTGATTTTTGCTCATAAACGCAATGAAGGATCATTCCGAGCAAATATCAGGGAAGTTTTTCCGTTCTAATTCTTTTATTTTCCAATTTTTAACCTTTGACACAAACAACGAGGACGTTGTTTAACTTAAGTGGGGGGATGGAGAATTAGAACACTTACTTGTCCTAAACTTTTCAAAATATGCTTAAAATACGCTTAATATATCAACATTTAAAATTTTTTTAACATGTTTTTGTTTAAGTCTAAATTACATAACCGCACACATAACCTTATTTCTTCCAAAAAGCAAAACTTTAGTGTGCCGGTGACTTGTAAACTTTAGAACTTGGCTTGTATACTATTCGAGACCACCATAATGAGTATTATCGATATAATCGGAATGACTTGTCTAACTTGGCAAATTTCTAGGATTACACCCAAAAAGCCTTTATATGTTATGTGATATTAACTAACTACATTGGTTAGTTAACCCCCGTATAAACCCTCTTGTTTACTCTCACTTTTAGAGTAAGATACCCCTAGAAAAACCCTCAGAGCCATTCCCTTCGTTTCTTACACCTTTGTTAAAAATGTTTCGTTACACCCTTACACCTTAGCCTACCCTGTAGATTAAAATCCGTGGTTAGTTACTTTAGGCAAAATGTGTTTCCTTACATTACCTGTGCTCGCGTGCGTAATTCATTATCTTTGGTTAGGTCGGGAAATTGCACAATGCAATTGGAGTGAAAGTACATATTGTATATTTTTAGTTTATTTTTCATGTGTTTACTACTTTCACTATTACAGTTATTTATGAAAGTTATGAAAAATAAGGAAAAATTATCCGGAAAAATCGTGATGGAAAATGTTGTGAAATTTTACACATTAAAAAAAATCGAAAAAATAGAAAAGAAAAAGAAAGAAAAGAAGTTGGAAGTTTGTTTAACCAACTTATGTAAAGTTTTGTATTAAGTGGTAGATATCACCACTATTTGTTGTTGTATTATACTTATGGATTGAATGGGAGTTGGCCGTTATGGGAATGCCAACTAAGGATTATTCTTTGTTTAAGATTTTATTGAGTATAATTCGTGTCTACCTAAAGCGTGAGATACATGAGTCAAAAGCGTGAGTTATTCAATGATATGAGTCTTATTCATGGGATGGTTGGGAAAGTAATTAACCACACTTAGGATTTTAATTTATTTGTTTGTTTATTTTTTATTTTTTTCACCAATTTATATCCTAAATGTTATCACTACCCAACCGTATTGTTATATTCGTTGTTAGCTTCGAGCATCCAGATATGATGATGGCTAAGTAAGAATGTTAAATGTATGAATAAGGTAGTAACCATCCGAGTATTAGATTAATTGATTAACGCGCTAGCGATCTAGTGTGTGACTTGGTGACCATCCGTTATGCAAATAACGCGCCAGCGATCCGAGAAGTGCACTAGTGACCATCTGTTAGTTGAAGCGTCGAAGACTCGCGCTAGCGATCTACTAAGTTTATGCAGGAGATGTTTGAACGAAGCTAGGTTTAACCCTTAAGCCTCAAAACCCTTTTTTACCGCTTTAGACTTGTTACTCCTTAGCTTTAGTGGGGGAGATGCGTATACTTGTCAAGCTTATGATAGAATATTCGTCACAACTAAGCAACTAAACGATTTAGAATTGTTTTATATTGAAAAATTATTTTGTTTCTAACTCGTTAAGTGTTTGGTTGTGTGATTATGATAAGACGAATACGTGCATTAACTATAAAAATAAATCCTAATACCTTTTAGGATACATTTTCATAAGTAAAATCTAAGGTTTACTTGAGGACAAGTAAAGTTCAATTGGGGGGATATTTGATGAACTCAAATAAGTACATATCATCATTTATCCTATTTATTTGACTTGTTTTACTTTATTATGTATGAGAATCGGTACTTTAATGTTTACTTTAGTGATTCTCAGGTAAAAACAGGTAATAGGTGAAACTTGGCGATTTTGGACTAATTATGGAGCAAAACGAGCAAGATGTCAAAAGTCTACTGAAATCCAGAAGATGCGTCGTATCTCTCTCAACAAATACGCTGCAATATCATACTTAGATGAATTCGAAGACCATTGCATGACTTTGAAGAATGCGCCGCATGGAATTCTACCATGCGTCGCATATGAAACTTTGGTCAACAAAGAAGATCAAGCTTGTTCTACTCCAGATACACCGCATTATACTTCTGACATACGGCGTATCACTATTAAGACTTCACTAGATACAATCCAAGACACTGAAGGACATGCGCCGCATAGAGATTCAAGTTACGCCGCATCTAAAGACGGTGTACGAATATTCTAGAATATATTAATCTTGGACCCCACGCGAAGTTAAGTAAATGCACCGCATCTGCTCATTACATGCGCCGCATCGTACCCTAAGACAGAAACTATAAATACCCCAAGACCTAGACGAATTTTGTGTGCAATATAGCCCTAAGGAGTCGAGTTCAGTCGAAGAAGCAACACAAGACACACCCCAAACGAAGATATTAGAGCTGTAAGAAGGTCCTGCATGTATTTAATTCATTAAGTAGTTTTGTTTTATTAGTACACTTTAATTCATCAGGATAGATGGGTATATGTATGTGTGACTACGGAAAATCATACATACCTCTTAAAATTGCTTTCCCATCAATTAAAGTTTATATGATGATGTCTTTGGTGACTTATATTAGTGCTTTGATAACCTCTGTGTCTAGCTGAACTTTGCTTGGGCTGCCATACCCCTTCCTCGCCTATTTAATCTGACGTCTTTGGATGAATAGGATAGTCATAAGTTATCATTAAGGGTGGACCCGCCGATGTGATTAGAGCCAACGAGAAAGATTTAATTACATACACTTCATATAAAACTAGCAATAAAACAAGTGACAAGCTACTTAATTATCAGGACAGGTCTTCTTATAGTTTCTATTATCTATCTGTGTACGTGTATGCTATTCGCTGATTCGTGCTCATTAGTTTAATTTACTGTTTAACTCAACCAATCTGTGCCAGTCTCTCAGGCTGGACCCCTTGCGTTAGATTAGGCTGTAAAACTAACTTAGGATATTAAAATACTGATTAGGTTAATTAGATAAATCGTTCCACTCTTAGTGATCGACACTCTACTTACCATTATATACAAACTGACCGGGTACACTGCTCGTTAAGTGTGTGTTATTGATAAGTCGGCTAAATATAAATGTAAAACTTAAGTAGGCATTAACACTGCTAAACCGCAACGACACATCACGCGCATCAACGGGTATTTTAAAGGAACGTCGAAGTAGGTAGTAAATAACACTGCATATCACAAAGTTGTTAGTTAGATTGAACCACATATTGATAAACAAATGTAAAGGGCTGCAGTTGATAAGCATCAAACATGCATTATATGAAACACAATAGTCAAATAACTTCATAAAGAACAAATAAACATCTTCAATCCTTTATTATACGAATGTGATATACATGTACATGTAGATGCAATCATAAATTGTGTAGCACTTCTTTGTAGACCACATTGGGGGTGGTATTAGCGAGATTTCATTCCTCGTCGAGAATAACCATCTTCTATCCTTTTAATATACAAAACTGTAAAAAAAATTATTGATATTAAAACAAATAAATGATTTAATGAGAAAAAAAAAATGTATAACCGCCATATCAATACTTGTAACATACAAAACTCTAAAAAATTATTGATGTACATTAAAATGTCTGTTATGAAATCTTTATATATAAATATCTTGTGGTTTATAAAGAGACAAAGTAATCATACTTAACCTCACCCAGCTCATATTTCAACAACCTATCTTAGATCTAAGAAAAGTGAAACGAGCAATAACAAACCAAAAAAACTCGGCTAACAGCCAACTACTAATGAGCAACACCGAAACCCATATCCTCACCTTCACTCATCAACTCACTTCTACAACTAATCAAACACAAACAAATCGACTCAAAAGAAAAATGTTTGATCTCAGTGTTGTGTTTCATTCGTATGCAAGACCTTCAAAGGTCTTGATAACTCGAACTCGAAACAACTCGTCATTGATCTTTCAATGAAAAACAAATGCAAAAGAAACCTACCCGAGACATCCTTAAAGAAGTTCTTGAAGACTATGTTATTTTACGGGTTATGTCTGTTATTCGAGTTGGGACATAATGAATATAAATAGAATTTGGTGATTAAGGCTTTTGATGGGAGGATTTATGATGGTTGATGTCAGACCTTTGCCTGTGGTAGCCAGAAATATGTGGCTACCACCGAAGGGATATAACCGGCGGTGGATCGATGGTGGTTAAAGGTGGAGGAAGGCGGCAGGGACAATGGTAAGGTTGGATGGGGTGGAGTAGTAGAAGAGGAGGAGATTGTGTTTGTTTATAAGAATACTTTATAAGGGATGGTTAAACTTATAGTTTTGTATCTTGTGAAAATTAAGATCATGCATGGGTAATAAAAAGCATTAGTTTGAAGACCTTTTTTTGAAAAGAGACTAATGTAATTATGGGAAATATTATTAGACTTATCTTTTTTCCTATTTTAATAATAGATTTAACGCAATTTTTGGCATTTCCCAACCGGGTTGTCGTATTAACTTCACACTATTACTGTTTATATATTGAAATAGCAACGTGAGATTACCTTATTTTATTTATATAAATAGTTTTCTATTGCTAAAGATTAGCACAACTTAAAATTATCACCATCCCTTAATTATTGTGACAAAAATGTATAATCGGAAAACATTGTTCGTTGGAAATTTTAATTAAAGGTTACTTGTCATCGCAACGCGCGGATACCATGCTATGTTGAAAAACGAGTTAATATATTGGAAGCTTATTGCACTAGAGATGCTCTTACATTGATGTAGCAACTATTTTCGCATTACATGTAAACCCAAATAAATTATATTGCATGGTACCCGCCGCTGCAATGCGCGGGTACCCGGCTATATGTTTATATAAGCGATTGATTTGTAATATTATGCAAATAAATGATATGTTTGATGTATCTATCTATACTATCTAATAAACGTGCATAATTTACTACCCAATGAAGCCCACCATGCTTTTAATTTGCTGATGTATCTCGATTGTGATTGGACTAAGATTTAATGCGTACAACACAGCTTTGCAATGCTACAATTCCTCTATCTTAAACCATTCTTCAACACGCTTCATCAAAACTCTCACACATTCAATGCTGCTATTTTTGTTAAGTAATTAAACAGTCAATCAAACATCGCCTCCATCACAAGTCAAGCAACCCTAAACTTGGCAATGATCTTGATTTACGGCAAACGCTATTTTGGGTTTCGATTGTAAGTTTGTTTCTTATTTTTTTTATAAATATGTTTTTATATATCATACGTTTGAATGATTATGCTAATTAATTGAATCATTATACTACAAAAACATCCTTTCTATGCAGTCAACATTGAAGAACCCTAGAAGATGAATCCTAGAAAAAGGAGTGGGGATTTTGCTAATTGGTAAGTAATGTGCGTGTTTTTTTTTTTTTTTTTTTTTTTTTTTTTTTTTTTTNTTTTTTTTTTTTTTAATTTTTTTTTTTTTTTTTTTTTTTTTTTTTTTTTTTTTCCGCTTTAGTTATAATACGTTTTTCATTTGTTTGTTTAAATCTATTTTGATACAGGATTGTTCATATTCAAGTTTGTAATGATTGACTATTTGATCAAATTGGTTTACGGGTTACAGAACTGCAAAAGGTTAGATGTTTGTAGGAGTTTATCTATTCACATTTAAAAAAAATGTTGCAGGATATGATACGTTGATATGCAGAGGAGATTAAACATCTATTGTATTATGTTAATAAGCTTTAAAGTTAAGTTAAAGTTAAAGTATTAAATGTTCCTAATGAAATATTTCATATGTAACAGGTTTCTATTAGTTCATATATGTGTTGTTGGAATGGTATTGGATGTTGAACTCAATTTGAGGAAAAGTTATACAATCAAACAAACGGTGAGTAAAATATTCTACCTTTTTCCATCTTCATTTGAAGCAAGTTTTTGTAATTACCCTTATGAGTTGATTTTAACTAAGATAAGCTCTTTTGGGGTTCTTTTATGAGTTGATTCCAAGGAGGTTATTCTATTTTGTAGAGAATTTGGTATTTGCACATGAACTTTTCGATGAAATGCTACAATAATTGATTTGTATATTGAAGTAATATGTTAATTTTATTAAGTTTTGTGGTGAACTACGTATTTCATGTTTTTTTTTTCATAAAGTCATGTTGTTGCTGAAGGAAGTGGCAGTATGTATGAGATTGCGATAAACTTTAAACTTATTTGTAGCTTGAATACCAAAACATCATATTCAAACCTAATTCCAAACAGTCAAACACCACTAAACAAGTTGGTTAAACATTACTTGAGCAGGGGCAATTAATTAAATTACCATAAATTTAAAGTTTGCAGGACTTAAAGAACTTAACGTTACAGGCCGCATAACATGACTATGAGAAAGAAAAGCTAAATGAAAGAATCGCCAAATTATCTGATGGAGTCGCTGTTATCCAGGTGTTTTTTAATTTTCTAGGATTTAATTTTAGCTCACTGTGGAAGTATTTGTTTATCTCAAGTTTAATGTCTGCTTCAGGTTGGGGCACAAACAGAAACCAAACTTAAGGAAAAGAAACTGAGAGTAGAAGATGCCCTCAATGCAATAAAGGTGATTAATAACTATTCTCACTTTTAAAAATCACTTTTGGCTTTTCTTTTATTACAATCAGAGCTAATTTAGTTGCATCACTTAGGCTTCCATTGAGAAAGGTATTGTAGTGGGTGGTGGATGCCCGTTATTGCGTCTTGCTGTTAATGGTGACATCAATAAAAAACCTCTTAACAACGATGAGCAGAAGGTAGGAGTGGATATTGTTAAGAGGCACTTGGCTACCCAATGAATCTGATTGCAAATAGGTTGGTTAATCCTAAAAACCACTTAAATGCCGCGTTTTAACTAAATTGAAAATTTGATTTTGAACAAGCAAATAAGCAAAGGCTACTGAATGATTTTGAATAAGCAAATAAGCAAAAGCTATTGAATGACACATAACAGTTTTGCTTAAAATTCAGCACTTCAGAAGTATTATAAGCAATACCAAACACCCCCTTATGTGAGATATTGACTAGACTTTTCACATTGTTGTGACAGCTTGTTCAAGGCAAAATGTTTTTTCAAGTCTACATCAATGAAAATGGTTATAAATTTACGCCACAAAGGTTCGTTCTTTTTAATCTATACTATCTAATAAACGTGAATAATTTACAAGCCTTTGCTAAACGAATGCTAAGGTGTAGACATGGGTATTTTCATGTCATGAATAATGATATTACGGAATGGAAGATGTATGTGATTCGAGGTAGCACTGACTCAGCGATCAACAGTCAGGGTAATCGATACACTGCACCAGCGAATGCAGATTCTATAGAGGTACGTTTTCGAGATACATTTTCTTTTGGGATAGCATATTTAAAGTAATTATCTCATTACTGCTTTTTCAAGTCAAAATTTATTATTATTTTGTTTGGTTAGAGTGAAACTGATTATGATTATCTTATTATTTTTTGGGGTAAGAATATAAGATAATAAGTTTGCATAATCACTTTGAGGGTTGATGAAGCAAAATTGAACATAATTATATAGAGGTCATATTATATAATCTCTGCAATAATCCAAATTTGCTAAACACTTAATCATTACTTTTGTTTGTTTTATCTGATTGCAACAAAATGTGCTCTAGTATTAGTATTGTAGATCTTTGGTAGTAATTCTAAAGTTATTTTCTAAAGATCATCTTAACGTGAGTCGTGGATAATTGAATACAACGCGTTGCAGGTTATAATGTCTCAACCATTTGATTATCAAAAACTAAAATTGGAGTTGGAAACAACGGATGTTGAAGATATGTTGATTCTTTTACGAACATACTCATAAACGGTAAATTTTAGAGCTTTTTCTTAGTATTTTATCTGGGACAACAACATATTCTTTTATTAATAATAAGCATGAAAAATAAAGTCATATGTTCATTCTTTGTAGGTGTTGCTTTCAAATAACTTGCTAAAAAATAGAGGTCTACACTATATTTTTTTTAGACTAGGTGTTGCAATACCTTTTTATGGTGCGCAAGAATTGAAGGTTTGATCACTTAAATTCCCAGTTAGTTGAGATCCTTGACCCTTCACAGTAATATGATACTAAAATCAGCTAACTGTTATTATCCACATCTAACATTTTTATAGTTTTTGTAAACTAAGGTTCAAAAGAGCTAATCAAAACATCCTTCATCTGTGTTATATATTACAGAAAGCATAAAATAACTCTTTAACGAAGGTGTTGGTATGTCAACTGATAGACAAGGTTCTTGATACATCTCACGCTTCAACCAAAAATGGGAGTTCTCCCTTGATTGAAGTTGTTCAAGGTGTGGTCAGGTACTTGATGAGTACTAAACATTTTGTACAAAAAATATGTTGTTTATTCCAGTTTTGGGTAATTGTTTAGTTCAGTTAGGCATCTGCGGAAGGATGCTAGATAAGATGCAAAATGGTTGGTTTGGGTAACAGGTCGGGTAGGTTGGCATGAAACACTCTTTTGTTCGAATATTTGGTATACAGTTATGCGTTAAATCTTATTAAAAAAGAGATTAGTATTTATACAGGGGGTCTTAAAAGGGTATTGCTTGAGTGATACCTTAAAAAGAAAGTTTAAATCTAAAAAGGTACAGTATTACAAGAATTGCAGTTTCAGGGGGTGTTTGGCATAATGTAAATTTGAAGAGGTATAGTATTACTATAAGAGATGCAGTGCGTATTATTTAACAAATGATATACATGTAAATAATTTTTTAATTTATATCTTTTATACTATTCAAGATAAATAAAGATATGTTATTGTTAGGAATCATCCTAACACCTAAATGGAACGACATATACGAGATTACATTAGTTATCTTGTTAGGTTCAAACACATGGACTAGATGCGTAATATTGTAATAGTTAGACATGTGTTGGCCTATTTATACCCTCCTAGACTTCACTAGGAGGGTGATGCTTTGTGTTTAACCTTATCATTTTCTCTTTCAATAAAACACACATAGTTATCCCTTCTCTCTCTAGTCTGTCTCTCTAAATATGGCTAAACTCTTGTATCATTATACCCGACCTCCGATTCACATAATCAACCTAAAACACGATCCTAACAGTGGCATCAGAGCCAGGTTATTATTTATTGGTTGATTTTTGTTGCCAAATCTTGTCAAAAACGTTTCTTTTAAATCTGTTACGTCAAACTTTATTGTTTTTATATTATCTTTTTGTTTTAACAGATTTAAATGGTTGACTAGTCATATTCAGATCCGGTCCTTTTCCTTATCACGTATCTGTGGTTAAAAATGGTCAAAAAAAAAGTCATAAGCTTTTTATCTAATACATCATCCTTTAATGGCTTTTTACCAATCCGTGAATGTCTTGTGGCTGATTCGAGAGTTCTAGGGTTTAGCGAGTTTGCGAAGGTTCGGCGAGTTTGGGCTGCTTTTAGTTTTTTAGCGAGTATTAGCAAGGAATTGCGAGTTTGGATTGCGAGTAAGCAAGTTTGGCGAGTAAGCCTTTTGTAACCTTATCATGTAGCGAGTAAGGTCCTTTAGCGAGTTTCACTAGGCCAAACTATACTCGCTTAAACTCAGCTTAGCGAGTAAGGAAAGTAGACCTCAGATCTTAACAATCCTCCTTGGTCCATAATAGTCAAAACGGAAAACAAAAGAAGGAGATGAAAAGCAGAATAACCACTTCCACAACAACAGATCCAAATATATCCTAAACAACATCGACAACTATCCCAACTCCAATCTAACCTATATCTCATCCTTCTTTACTCTCCACCACTTTCACAATACGAAATTAAAAAGGATCTCAGAATTTCTTTCTCGTATGGTACACGCCCATAGAACGTCAATATCATATCACGAGAAGAACTTATCATCATAAATCCTTGTGTGAAGACTTGCTTCATGTAATATTCAAATCAAAAGACAAGAAGAATAACAATTGTGTTACCCTCTTTGTCTTCTGTCGGTTCAACAAAACAATTAAACAAATAACCTACCGTGACCCATGAAAGGATCTTGACGCCTTATAAGATGTTTCTTGATTCGGTTTTGTACAGCAACTTTATAGATATAGGTCCGTTTGGGGTTGATGTTTAATTGATTGTGTTTGATTTATGATGTAGATGATGATGAGATTTAATTTGGTGCTGATTATTGAGATGTGATGAGTTGGGAGCGTTTGAGGAGAGAATAAGATGTGGTAGGCGGATGAAATGTGAAGTGAGATTAGGTTTAGGGTATACCGTGATTTGTGTGTGGTTATAACTGATGTGAATGGACCGGGTTTATGTTGGATTTGGTTGTGAATCTGGTATTAAGGTTGTTAATGGATCCGAATTATATCAGATCATTGGCCTGAATTAGAATGTTTAATTGGGCCCGAAAATATGATGGTGTGTAATTGGGATTGATATGTGTTATCCGTTTCTTGGGCTGAACAACTTTCTATCATTATTTTTTTTGGACGGGATGGATAATACAAATAATGGATTGGGTTATATCAAAAAATTTAGGCATGCTGTGATTCGTGATCCAAAATGAATAACACATGGGACTGAATTTTAATTATTCATATGTATTTTCAAAATACAAAGTGTTATTCTTTCGGTATAATATTTGGCGAACAAGAGTGGTATTTTGGTTGTGCTAATTTTCACAAGGTTACGTTTTTGACAAGATCGGGAAACCATTATCAAGTTCACGTAAACCGTCAAAAAGGCTAGATTTTGGCATTTTACCGCAAGATGTGACTACGGCGTTAATTCATTATTACTTATTTGAGATTGAAGTGGAATTTCACGGGTGCGTGTACTTAGTATCTGAAGATATCGGGGTTGGTTGGATGAAGATTCTTCAAGATCCTTGTTCGAGCTTTTAACCTTTACAATGACGAAGACTTGAATATCTAGTTATTTTTGTGATTCTTCCTCTCTGTTACCACAAATAACTATCACTTTAAGGAGTTATGTTGTAGTGCTCAGTGTCACACGCTGTTGTGGATAATCAAGAGGTGATGTACATCTTATACTTGATGGTTGGTTGGTTGAAGAGTATAGNATCCTTGTTCGAGCTTTTAACCTTTACAATGACGAAGACTTGAATATCTAGTTATTTTTGTGATTCTTCCTCTCTGTTACCACAAATAACTATCACTTTAAGGAGTTACGTTGTAGTGCTCAGTGTCACACGCTGTTGTGGATAATCAAGAGGTGATGTACATCTTATACTTGATGGTTGGTTGGTTGAAGAGTATAGAGTACTTAGGGATTCGATTGTGGACGAACTCTCTACGCCGCTCTTAGTCATACATTAGTGCAAGTTTAAGTCACAAGTTCGGGTTATTTTACTTCTTTCTCAAGTTTATCATATTGGATTTTCTCCATCAGTAGTCACTACAAAAAACCGATAGAATGATAATGGGGTCGGTAAAGAGTTAGCTGAGAGAAGAGTTTCAAAGAGTAGAGATGGTTATCAGCAGTTGATTCTCACGGGCTATTTATCATACTTCACGCATAATCGGTTGATTGGACATATGGGGTTACGCTGCCTCCGTTTTCCATCGTAAACATAGTGTGTATGCTTCCGATTCCGCGAAGACATCGTGGGGGAAGAGAGAGTGGGTGTTCTTTTTGCTTCTTTGACTTTTCTTGATTTCTGTGCAAAAACACTCATTTTCCACGAGGATCTGCATTCAGGGGGAAGAAATGTGCACATCGGGGACGCATAATAGACTCACATGATCGAGCTTACAATTTTATTACTACCGGAATGACCTCCGCAGAGATGATCAGTGGTTCAGTTTTGTGATTTTGGTGTAAACGTTTCGACTCTCGAGGGTTGTGGAATGTGAAGTAGCCTACATATGTGAGAATATCTTGCTCATTTCTTGCATGTTACCCCCGAACGGAACTTCCACGTTGAGTATAACCGTGATTAAGTAACTACTCAGATTTGCTTGGTGTGGTTTACTATGTTTTCTACAAATTCCGCTGCGTACTCAAAACTTCAACAGTTAGAAGACATGTTAACTACATCAAAGTTTCGAATCTGCTGAAGATGGTTGTCAGTTTGGGGGGAAGCTGATTCAGAAACTTCGCCAAAAAGAAGCGTACGAAGAAGCCGCTAAAGACATGCAGCATGAATTGGGGGGAAGTTAATCCAGTTCATGCATATTACATCATTTGCCTACAAGTGAAGAAAAAGTTCTCAAGCCGAGGTAGAAGATGAAGACAAAGAGCGTCAACTGTAGTCATCCTTAGCACTTGAAGAGCCAATGAAGACCTTTCTTTATTTGTATTTGTACTTGTAGGAAATGTTGTAAGTAATCCCTTATGTCGCCCCATTGGGGGAAGATTGTTAGGAATCATCCTAACACGTAAATGGAACGACATATATGAGATTACATTAGTTATCTTGTTAGGTTCAAACACATGGACTAGATGCGTAATATTGTAATAGTTAGACATGTGTTGGCCTATTTATACCCTCCTAGACTTCACTAGGAGGGTGATGCTTTGTGTTTAACCTTATCATTTTTCTCTTTCAATAAAACACACATAGTTATCCCTTCTCTCTCTAGTCTCTCTCTCTAAATATGGCTAAACTCTTGTATCATTATACCCGACCTCCCGATTCACATAATCAACCTAAAACACGATCCTAACAGTTATAATATGAGAGAGTGTTTGGTTTAAGTTGTACACATCCTTTCCCTAAGTTCACGATTGCAACAAAGTCAAATTAACACTAATATAAGGGTCTACTACACCTCTATTAATGACTCTGTAACAATCGGTACTTTTCCTAAACCTATTTTCTAGCCAAATATTTTATTTTACGTTACCTAAGATTTTAAACTTCTATTGTATTGCATTTGCCAAATATATTGAATTAAATTGACTTTGGTGAAAATTGTGAAGTCTATACTTGATTTTATTGGAAAAATGATTTCGTGAACAATGGCGCAAGTTTCGTAATTTTTCGAGTCCGTTTGATATGTCGAAAGAGCCCGAATCGTTTTTGTGAAAAGTTTAGCCAAGTTAGCAAGAATACCCTCTCCGCCCCTATGTTTTATTTTCTACCCTCACATTTTAATTTTCATTTCCACCCCTTCCCCATTCCATTTATAAACCTTTTTATATTTATTTATTTCATTTTAGTCAAATAAAACACACATACACACTCTCTCAATTTTCTCTCTCTCTCTCTCTCTCTCTCTCTCTCTCTCTCNAGAATCTTCATAAATTCCGGCCAACTTTCCGGCCACTTTCATTTTATTACACCAATCAATAGATCGGGACTCCCCGACTTCAACCGTACCACTCACTTGCCCTCACCATCCTTCGAACTACTATCACGCGCCACCACCGCCACCTGTCACCACCACCGAGACAGCACCCACCACACTCCATCTTGTTTTCTTCTCGGTAAACAAACCCCACGTGCCCTCAAACTTTATTTTTAACAACTTTTTATAAAACGCTAATTCCAATATTTTTATTTAATCCGATTTCAATAAAGTTTTTATTAACAAAAATGTTTTTAAAACTTGTATAAACCCTCGTGTGGACCCTTCCCTTCTCGGCAGTTGACTCGGTGAGGTTTTTATATTTTTTTTGTTTATTAGTTGATGTAATGATGGTGTAGTGTTTATTTGGACTCGGGATTGATTTTTGAGCGCGTTTGGTTTGTCCCTTATCTCGGGCGAGTGCCAAAAACCCTCAACGGGTTTGTAACACCCCCATTTTTACGTTTCGCAGCAGATTTAGGGTTGGGGTATTACTTCATGGAATCACAGTTACAGTAATAGAAAACGACTCGAAAAGAGACGTTTTTATAAATATGTTATCATTCATTAAAATATCAGAGTTTTATTAAGATGAGGTCCCGTGAATCTAAGTGTGATATAGTGTAGGAATGATAACAAGATTGAAAGTCCTCCGAGTTCAGTGCCTTCTCCTGCCATGTCATCGAATAAATCCTTATGGTATTGTAACACCCCCAAAATTTAACCATGACAGCGGAAGACTTTTATAATTTACAGCGGAAGACTTTTAATTTACAGCGGAAGACTTTTTAAAATAACAGCGGAAGACTTTAATATAACAGTGGAAGACTTTTGGGTGTTACTTCGAGGATCTTTTCACAATCACAGAAACAACACAAAGTGATGTTTAAAAGTTTACTTTATTTCAAAATACCATATATTAAGATGTTCAGATTTCAACAACACATTTATTTATTATGAAACAAAGTATTTGTTTAAATCCATATGCCCACTCCGTGCCTTCATGGTTCTTCTTGCTTAATTCCTGAGATAAACATGCTAAAAGTCAACATAAAGTTGAGTGACATTCATAGGTTTGAAAGTTAAACAGTTGAACACAAGATATAGTCATTTATTGCAAACGTATGCAATCAAACAAGTTGAAAACAATTCACATATATCTGGTATTGCATTAAGCTCATGACACACAACGATTTGACAGCCAATCATATTTAATAATTGACGCAATATAATAATAATATGCCCCCAAGATAGGTCTTTGCCAGTAACCTATGTTATCAAAATAATGTGCATTTGGTAGTTTTCTCCAACGACCAAATGGGGATTGTCAGCCCCAAATAGATCTATCCACCATTATATACGTTCACTCATCCAGTGATTAAGGTTCATGATCGAGGGTCTTTTGGCAATAGCTACTTAAGCAATAATAACGGTCAGCCGGTATATTAATACCAAAATAAAAGACTTGTGTTCGTTTTTTAAGCATGTATCCCCCCCACATAAAACAGTTAAAAAGTGGGCTATGAACTCACCTCAGTAGTACAGTTGTATTGTAATCTCAACAAAACAAGGCAACGGCTTCACACACAACCTAAAAGATAATGCAAGTTTTAGTTTGATAGTCTAAGTCCAGTTTTATCGCGAATACTAGTCATTTAGTTATGAACGAATCTCGTGTTTGTTAAATGCTTTAAGTTCAAAAGCAAAGTTATATATAAATATAACTTGTAAGTACATTGATCGATGATTGACGGAAATTTATCGTAATTAAGTCATATGAGTAATTCACGAATAAAGAAATATAGTACGTTTCGTTATATATCGTTAATATTAATTATATAACGTATATAAAAACTTATTCCGTTCTTTAATTTCGAATACACGTTCTTCCATATAAGCATTAATATTATTTTTTTAAAATAATATTTACAGAAAAATCCTTTAAGTTTCCAGAATTTACACTTTCAACCTTAACGAATAGAATTTTCACCGTTAGTCCAAAGTTAACGATCGTTTCATTTTAGTTCCGAAAAGTATCACATTTACATTTAATACCCAAAAGTTTCAATATTAATAGTTTAGAACTCAAAGGTTTCAGATTTCACAGTTTGTACCACAAGTTTGCAATTTTTACACTTTTAGTCCCCGGTTAAAGAAATTTTGCAAACTTAGTCCAAATTTCACCAAACTTGGGATTTAGCTTTTATACTTTTTCTATAAGCTCAGTTCATTCATATAAGCTTATTTCAACAGCTTATTAGCTTAAAAGTCACTTATTTTTACTATTGGGCCTTAACGAGACACTAACAAGGCCCATTAACAAATTTAGGTCCATTGGGCTTTCGAAACGTTTGGGCCTGGTCTTGGACTTGTTTTTAGAGTACAAAAATATTAGAGTTGAGCTTTTAGGACCAGCTTATCAAATAAGCTTAACGGGCTCTAAATAAGCCCACGTTAACTTATTTAGTTTTATAAAAATCTGGTTTGGGTCGAGTAGAAAGGGGTCGGGCAAACAGCTTATACCAGCTTATAGGTTTGAATAAAAAGTGTTTCCTGATTGTATACCAAGTCAACAATGGGGTTGAGTCATAAAAATACATGGTCATGTGTCGAAATTAAGTTTAACGAGGCCAAAGTGTTCGAGCAAACCCATAATTGAAAACAGTTTAAGACTTAGAAAAATTCTAAGTCTCTTCCAAAATAACGAATGGGTCTAGGTGACTTTAAAACGTGTTATATTCGTTAAGTAAAATTGATTATTAGCTCGAAAACTTTATGTCACTCGTTTGTTAACGTGTTGAATAATTAGAATGTCAAATAAAATGTATATGTCGCGTCTATATATTTCGAGATAAAAGAACAAAGTAAATCGTATGAAATGAAAATGAAATAAAAACAAAGGTTCTCCATTCTCACCTCACCACTTGGGGTGGAGTTTTCGTAAAGTATGGTTCGAAATGGTACAAAGGTTCAATGTAGAATGGTTCACAGTACACCAAGGTTCAAGACGAGCAAGAAATGGTTCTCTTGGATCACTTCTACGACTCGTACACCTCTTCTACTTCTTGTCCCAACTCGTGTTGTATTCTTCTCGTATTTTAGTTATTTGGTATGTTTGTGTGAGGGTGACCAACTGAGATTGCATAAGGGATTTATAAGAGGCTTGTGAAATGTCAAGATAAGTGATAGAAGCCAAGGGAATGGTGTGTTGGCTTGGTTCCATAGTGTGGCACCTCCATACTTGTCCAATCGAGTTGTAACATGACAAAGGAATGTGTCAGTGATCTCCTGTTCATTCCTGACACTTACAAGATGCATAGTGTTCATTTGGTTGTCATTGGGGAGCATGGGAGGCTCGTAGGAAAATGGTGACACGTTTTTGGTTAACCTTGTTCATAGAGTTGGAGGTTTTACTTTGGGCAGTTTTAGTGTAGTAAACGAACGAGTTAATCAATAAATTTGGTCATTCCTAAATCCTTGCTAGGTGTTCTATCGAGATATGTAAAAATGTGACTAAGTCGTGTGTCAAATTTAGGAGAAAACGGGGGTGGTTTGGAGGCTTGGGACTCGACGGGTACAAAAGAAAGAAAAAGAAAATAAAACTAAGGGGGTTTGGGCTTATAAAGCCTGTTGGGCTTGGGGTTCGTTTGGGCCCAGCAGAAAAGAAAAAGAAAAAGATATAAGGAGCCCGTTTGGCTAGTAATTGGGTTTAAGTGGCCCAATGGGTCACGGGGGCCCACATAGCAAGTTTCAAGAGTCGGGTTATGATCCAATAATATTAGTGAGCGATATCGGGAATTTTCGTAGGCTTGGGAAATATATAAATAGTACACGGTAAAAAAACGAAACGTATAGTATAAAAATATAAACGTTTAAAATATATTCGCGATAATTAGACTATCTAGGTTTGTGTGCAAGCATCGTTCCTAGGCAAAAGAATAAATCACAATGTCATAGAGATTTACATAATACGTCATGCATAAAAAAAATTTTTGTCACTCGTAAAAAGGGATATTTAAATAACGAAATACCTTTATTCCAGTTTATGTATTTACTAATCGTACGGGAATTTACGAAAGGCTACAGTACATACCCCTTACAATGAATTCCGTCCCGGAATTTGAGTCTAAGATGGTTGCCACAGGTGTTTATGAGAAGAGATGTGGGTATTTGGTGCGAATTTGATCCTCACGCTCCCAAGTATACTCCGGTCCTCGTTCGGAGTCCCAACGAACTTTAACGATAGGTATACGGTTATGCTTAAGCTGTTTGATTTCCCTATCCATGATTTCCACTGGTTCTTCAGTGAAAATGAGTTTCTCATCGAGTCGAATTTCTTTCAGTGGGATGATGAGAGATTCATCCGACAAACACTTCTTGAGGTTTGACACATGAAAAGTGTCATGAATACTACTAAGTTCTTCTGGTAATTCGAGTTTATAAACAACAGGTCCAATCCTTTCCAGGATGTTAAAAGGACCGATATATCGTGGGTTTAACTTTCCACGCTTTCCAAAACGTATCATTCCTTTCCAAGGCGATACTTTTAACAAAACTCGGTCTCCAACTTGGAATTCCATAGGTTTTCGTCTTATGTCGGCATAACTCTTTTGTCGGTCTCTGGCAGCTTGTAAACGTTGCTTGATCTGAACTATCTTTTCCATAGTTTCATGTACAAGGTCTGGTCCAGTAAGTTGTACTTCTCCAATTTCTGCCCAACAAACAGGTGATCTACACTTTCTACTGTAGAGAGCTTCAAACGGTGCTGTTTTTATGCTGGCATGATAACTATTGTTATAAGAGAATTCAACTAAAGGCAAATGTTTATCCCATCCTTTTTCAAAGTCGATGACACATGCTCGAAGAATATCTTCCAAGGTTTGGATGGTTCTTTCGCTTTGCCCATCGGTTTGAGGGTGATATGCGGTGCTCATATCTAGCTTTGTTCCTAAAGCTTTTTGCAAAGATCCCCAGAAATAGGATGTGAAACAACTATCACGATCGGATATGATTGAAATCGGTACTCCATGCCGAGATACTATTTCCTTTATGTATAATTGAGCGAGTGTATTCATCTCGTCGGTTTCCTTGATTGGTAAGAAATGTGCGGATTTCGTGAGACGATCAACGATAACCCATATCGTGTCATAACCGGTCAAAGTTCTGGGTAACTTGGTGACAAAGTCCATAGTAATACGTTCCCATTTCCACATTGGAAGTTCGGGCTGTACAAGTAATCCTGACGGTTTCTGATATTCCGCCTTTACTCTTGAACATGTCAAACATTTACTGACATACTCTGCGATGTCGGCTTTCATGTTTGGCCACCAGTATAGTTTCTTTAGATCCTGATACATTTTGTCGGAACCTGGGTGTATGGAGTATTTTGAATTGTGTGATTCATACATGATGAGATCACGAATACCTCCAAAGTGGGGAACCCAACTTCTGTCTTTAAAACAGAGCATTCCATCGGATCTTTTCAAGAAACCATTCTTGCTTTCAGGCATGCCATAGATCTTTTCCTTGGGTCGGTTCTCTTCTTTAAGAGCTTCGCCTTGAGCGGCAAGGATTTGTGATGGAAGAGGCGAACAAATGGTCATCCCTAACGATCTAACCCGGAGGGGTTTCAATCGTTCCTTTCGGCTTAACGCATCTGCTACTAGATTGGCCTTACCGGGATGATAGCGAATTTCACAATCGTAGTCACTCAGTAATTCTAGCCAACGACGTTGCCTCATATTTAATTCCTTTTGATCCAAAATATGCTGAAGACTCTTGTGATCAGTAAACACGGTACATTTAGTGCCATACAGATAGTGTCTCCACATCTTAAGGGCAAATACTACCGCTCCTAGCTCTAAATCATGAGTCGTGTAGTTTTCCTCATGCTTCTTTAGTTGTCGGGATGCATAAGCTATCACTTTGCTTCTTTGCATCAAAACTGCTCCTAATCCGTG
>LBNU01017009.1:141169-158803 GCA_014162995.1 Artemisia annua | reverse complement strand
TACTTCTAACGCCGTCACTTGTAAATGTGCTCTGGGCCGTCACTCTTTAGCATTACACCTGACGGCCTACTTTCTCTAACACCTGACGCCATCAGGTGTAAACATCTTGTTTTCTTCATAGGGTGTCTAGTGTAATCTGATTTTACTCCTTTGTCAATGTTGGCTGACGGCGTCACCTTGTGACTCTGACGCCGTCAGGAAGGCTTTCCAGCTTCTTTTTAGACTTTGTCATTTTCTTCACTTTTATGCTCCAAAAACGTCCAAATTAGCATGTTTTCCAGAATTCTTCTCAAAAGTACCTAAAATGACAAAAGGAACGATTTAGGGCAATATTTGATCACATTTACTCGAATTAGGGCTTAAATGACCCCCTAAAACGGGTACACTTTTCGTCTCATCACTTACTCACATATCCTAATGTTGTTTTTGTTGTTGTGGATGTATGTCAAGCTTTAGTTGTTTAGTTTATGTTTCTTAAGTAATTATTCTTAGGGTTCTTTAGAGTTTTAGATATAAGACAATACCGTTCAGGCCATCACAATTCAGAAGTATAAGACTCCTCACATGAAGCTCCCTACTATTGTATTATGTTATCAACATAATACCATTCGGGCCATCATAATTCAGAAGTTAATACTCCTCACATGAAGCTCCTTACTATTGAGTTATGTTGTTATTAAGGTTTAGTTATAACATAACACTGTTCGGGCCATCATAATTCAGAAGTATATGCAATAATCGTTTGAGGAGTCAGGGCACTTTAAATCGTAAACCCAACAAACTCGTCAGGACGAAATATCCACATAGTACTCCTCACATGAAGCTCCCTAGTATTGTGTTATGCTTCTAACTTTAAAAAAGGTTTGCTATATATATGAAATAGTTTACTTTATACCCTTTAAGTTTAGTATATTTACAAAATCTACCTTAGAATTATAATACTTATAATACTTAGGTATATAACTATCTAGACTTAACACTATTAGTCCCTATACTTATATATTTTAGAAAAATGACAGAAGTGACCCTTGGACTTATAAGTTTTCTATATTTACCCTTTATACCCTTAACTTTATAACTTTTGCAAAACTAGTCCTTTTAAGTTTATAACTTTTTAACTTTTTATCCTAAGGTTTTATAATTTTGCAAAAAGGGTCATTATACTTATATCTTCTAAGAAATGTCAAAAATAGTCCCTAGACTCTATATTTTCAGAAAATTACCATATATACCTCTATGCATGGAAAATTTGCAAAACTAGTCCTAATTCCATGCAAACTATATTTTTATGAAACAAAAAGGTTTCATAGCTTATATTTAACTAATATAGCTTATCTAAGTTACCTAAACTAGCTTAAGACTTATAGAAAGGACTTATAGCACATAAAAGGCAATTCGACTCTATTTAGGGTTTTAAAAAGAAAACTAACTAGTTCTAGTGTTCAAGGCTTAGGCAAGGGATCCTATGGGTTCTAAGGCAACCTAATACTATCCTATGACTAATCTAAAGCTAAAAGAACAAGAAATGAAGGCTTACCTAGGTCGGGGAAAGGTTAACGAGGGTTTAGGGTTTTCTAAGGCTTCTCTCGGCTCAAACCACAACTCGACAAGGCTCAAGGCTTCGCTACTCGACTTCTAAGGATCTTAAGGGTTCTATGCTACAGAATATATGTGATAGAGAAGAGTGGGAAGGTGTGGGATGAAATGAAGGGCGTACGAGGGTATTTATAGCCCTCGATGGAGTAGCGACCAAGGAAAGGAAGTAGGAGGTGTCGAGGAGGGGGGAGGTGAGTAAGCTGAGCTAGGTGGTGTCGTGGGAGGTCTAGAGGGTGATGAGGACGAGCTAGGAGGTAAATTTACTTATTGTGGTGTTGTTGTGATCTTATGCTTAACATACCAGGGGTTTATAGGGTGTGAGTGTTGAGTTATTTGGCTT
Organism: Artemisia annua; assembly: GCA_014162995.1. Classification (NCBI taxonomy): domain Eukaryota; kingdom Viridiplantae; phylum Streptophyta; class Magnoliopsida; order Asterales; family Asteraceae; genus Artemisia; species Artemisia annua. Next base: position 156,867 of record LBNU01017009.1, on the reverse strand, counting down.
GTGAGGATACATGAGCAAGTCTAGAGAGTCATGCAAGTATAAAAAGTAAAAATTTACCTGTGAAATACCTACTATAGGTATTTGTAATGGGAATGATAGTGATGAGATTTTGTTGGTTGTTACAGTCTTACCCCCTTAGTAGAAATCTCGTCCCGAGATTTTGATGAATGTAGGAGTAGGGGAAAGAATGAGTCGAGAAAGATAAGAGGAAAGGAAAGAGTTGTACAAACGGAGCAGGAATTGTTTGTACATGTGCCAAATACTTGGTCTCATTTGTTTATATCTCATTACTTACAAGTAATGGCGTCCCAATCCTTGTAAGCAAGAGCTTATAAATTCATGATCCATTCGATTTATAAATTTCTTCTTAAAATGAAAGAGCGTCCTAATTCATTTTATAGAATAGTCATCATAAATTGTCCTTAAGTAGTATCGGCGGAAAACGAAAAAAGTGATCCACATTTAAGGAAATGTGGGTCAAGAGTGTTTTGGAGACAAGTTCAAGTCACGACAGAGACAAGTTCAAGTCACGATAGGGACAAGTTCAAGTCACGATAGGGACAAGTTCAAGTCACGGTTGAGATAAGTTCTAGTCATGACAGAGACAAGTTCTAGTCCTGGTGGCAAGTTCTACAACCTTTCTGTTGAGCAACTAATCACCTGGTAGCTATACCATGTTATGACTAGTGTGACGGACGTTATCTCATTCTTGCAACCTTTGCAAGGTGAGATAGTATAATACCATAGTCGAACATAATGAGGATTAAAGTTCGGCATAGATATTCTTGCAAGATCTAACTAATAGAATCTTGCGATATAACGACAAATACAAGTTCTAATTCTTAGAACATTGTAGGATGGGGTAGAGAGAGAATATAGAGGAGGAAAAATAGAGTGAAAAAATGACGGAGGAACGAAAAGATGAAAAGGAGTGAAAGGATGGATGAAAGTGGAAGGGTGAATTTTTATAGGAGAGAGTGAAAAGGAAGGAAGGAAGGCAAGGGATGAAATAGGAAGGTATGAAGGAGGTAGGGATAACGGAGGAGTGGGTTTAAACGGAAGAGTAGGATTAAACGATAGAGTAGAAAGGCGGGAGAATGAAATTTGAAATGGGAAGAGTGGAAAAAGGCGGGAAAGTGAAAGTTGAATGAAAGGATGTGGGGAAACGGAAGAGTAGGGTTTAAAATGGAGGGATAAGATTAAACGAAGGAGTAAAAGTATAGGATACCTGTAAAGATAGTACCCTAATGGAATTTTAAGATTTACTAGATTCTTCCAAGTTTTGTTTTCCCCCTAAGGTTCTTCTAGTTTTCCTAACTAGTCCTAAACTTCTAAGGGTGATGTGTTTGGTTCTATTGAAGTAGAGGGTTCTAAAGTGGAAGAAGGTTTAAGTGGTTTCTTTTCTAAGGTTTTACTAGGAGTGTCACTATTCCTAGGTAAGGTTTCGGGTTTTCTCTTTTGTTTTAAGTTGTCTATTACTACGAGTATCACTATTACTATAAGTACTACTATTCCTAGGTACTTAAAACCAGTTAGGTTAGTATCCATGTTATCTTCTAAGTGTAATTCCTAAGAAATATCAAATCCTAAAATGTAATCTAATATCCTCAAATATCTTATCTCTAATTATAGCTAATAGCATCAAGTTTTAGATCTAGGTTATAAATTCTTAGAGTAGGTCTGGGGTGTTCTAATGGTGTAATATTCCTAAGGGTTTCTAAATCCTAAAAGTCATGTGGGAAATCCTAAAGGTTGGTTACTAAGTCTAGGTGATCTATATCTTTAAAATAGTCTATTCCTATATGGTAGAAGCTTGATTATGTACCTTTATGGTAGGAGCTTGCTAATGTGTCTATTCTAACTAGGGTTTAATGGTTTATGGTGAAGGTTTACTGTTTAATGCTAAAATTCTTTATATCTAACCTATGTTCTAATCCTAATGTCCTTAATGAATTTTTATGCTAGGCTAAATCCTATCTTATAAGGATGTATTCCTAATTTTTCTATCTATCGGGGTAGGGATTTGGTTTCTAATATATAAAACCTCAAAGATTCCTAAAATTATCTCCTATTTCCTTAAGGGTTTCTAACCTATCTTAGTGTCTAAGGCATTCTAAACTTAAGTTTATGTTTTCTAGGGATATCCTAAAGTTATTTCTAACTTAAAGCAAGGGAATCCTAAAGAGTATGGTTCGGGTTTTACTAAGAGGGGAGGGGAAAATTAACTCGGGAATCATAGTAATCTAAGGAAGTAAAGCGGGAAAGGATAGGAATATGCTCATATATGATTACCATATATTTGCATATGGGATAGTTAGGGGTAGATTCTCTAACTAGGGAAATGATAGCTTAAGGAAGCTATGAAAGTAGTGAGGATTTAGAGATCGGAAGAGAAAGAATTCAGATCTCTATGGTGTAGAATAAAAATTCTCACCATTGATAGGGGAAGTGTTTGGAGGAATTGGGTTTTAGGAAGAAGAAAGTATAAGGGGAAGCTTAAAACAGTTTTGATATTCTATGTATCTAAGGCATCGGGGTGGTTTATCTTAGGTTCCTAGAGGTAGGGGTTCATGGTTTGGGGTAGGTTATAACAAGTACCCAACTTGTTATAGTTTATGGGGTAGGTCTATATTCCTAGGGGTTGCTATAAGGTTAGGGATGACCTAAGGTGGGGAGAGGTATTCCTAAATCTAGTGTATCTAAATTATCCTAATTGAGGGGTACCAGGAAGTTTCTAAAACCTAATTTATTTTATTGATTTCCTATCTTGCATATCCTATAGGTACTAATTATTCTAGGGCATGATTCCTAAGGTTATAAAAGGCATATTACTTAGGGTTTTTCTAAAATTTTCCTAATTCCAGGAGTTTGTATTTTCTAGGTTTGATTGATGATTTTCCTCATTATCATCAATCATCTTTTCTAAAGTGCATATCCTAAAACGGGCAAAGGCTATTTTATGGTGGTGTCTCATTTGGTTTTTAGGTATTTTAGCTACCTTAAAAGGTTTCTTGTAAGGTATTTCTTAAACTACTATAGTCAGGTTGATTACCTAAGTTATTATCATGACCTTTTTCTATCTTCTCAAGAAGGTCAAGGAAAATTTCATATAGGTTATTTAAAATTTCCTCTAATTGATTTTCCTGGTTTTCTAAAGTTGTCCTAGTGGGGTTTTCTCCAAATTCATCTTTCCAAGATGAAATGGAGGGTTTACTAAGTAAGGGTTAGGTGCTAATGTATAGGGTTTCCTAAGGTTATATCTAGGGGTATAGGTAGGGATAGGGTTCGTAGGTATACATGGTTCTCTAGAGAGAAAGAAACCATGGGGTTCTAATCTAGGTGTGGGGAATGGTGGATGTAAAACATGGTTTAGGGGAGTTATAGGTGATGCCTTAGCATATAAATCTCTTAAGTGTTTTAAGTGTGGGTTATTTATGAAAGGTGTAAAACCTAAGGGTGAAGGTGTATCTAAACTATTCCTAAAGTCTCCTAAGGTATCGGGAAGGTAGGGTTTAGGGGAATAATCTAGTACATTCGAAGAGGAAAGATCATTCTCCGGATGTAGACCAGATGAGACAGGGGTAGAGTAGCGGGGAGTAGACATAACTATATAATAGTAAAAATACTGTAAATCATTTAGCAGTTAGGCAGGAAATTACTATACTAACCTTAGCATGTATGATTACGGAGGATGGTAGGGGCATTGAGGACTTTCTCGGGTTTAGGAAAAGTAGTTGTAGTTTAGGTTTTGACCTTGTTATCTACAACTGATGCTCTGATACCAATCTGTAACACCCCCATTTTTACGTTTCGCAGCGGATTTAGGGTTGGGGTATTACTTCATGGAATCACAGTTACAGTGATAGAAAACGACTCGAAAAGAGACGTTTTTATAAATATGTCATCATTCATTAAAATATCAGAGTTTTATTAAGATGAGGTCCCGTGAATCTAAGTTTGAAATATTGTAGGAATGATAACAAGATTGAAAGTCCTCCGAGTTCAGTGCCTTCTCCTGCCTTGTCTCCATAATGGTATACCTAGGATACATGCTTAAAAAGTCAACACTAGGTGTTGAGTGAGAATCATAGGTTTAAGTGTTAGTGAATACAAGTTCCCTAGGCTACGTTGTTACACCCATATAAGAAAATGTTGTGTGTGTGTGATAATTATGATGCATGCACAATTATCAGGAGTGGGGTATGTTGCACTAAGCTCATGAACTACACGTTAACAATCCGGGTCATGTCGGCTGCAGACCCAACATGAGGGGATGGGAAGGATAACTTGCCAAAGTTAATCCTTCGGTGGGTTCAAGTATAGTACTTATTGGTACCACCCAGAGAGGTGTTAATACTAATGGGAGTTGTCAAACTCCAATAGATCTATCAACTATACTCGCGTTCGCGTGGGTAAAATATCCCAAACGATTAGATTCATGAATTTTAGTTATGTAGTGGTGGCAGTTAGTTTACTCGTGCAACAACCAAAGAAAAAGACTTGTATTCGGTTTTAAGTAAAGCAAGTAGCACGTATCCCCCACACAGGGTTTGGAAAGCATTTAGAAAGCATTTTAAAAAGTGTGAGGCTATGAAAACTCACCTGGGCTTAGGGAATTCTAACTAGTGTAAAGAGTGACTCGGAAACTAGACTGCCTTACTCATGTATCCTGATGTTGTTTTTGTTGTTGTGGATGTATGTCAAGATTTAGTTGTTTAGTTTATGTTTCTTAAGTAATTATTCTTAGGGTTCTTTAGAGTTTTAGATATAACACAATACCGTTCAGGCCATCACAATTCAGAAGTATAAGACTCCTCACATGAAGCTCCCTACTATTGTATTATGTTATCAACATAATACCATTCGGGCCATAATAATTTAGAAGTTAATACTCCTCACATGAAGCTCCTTACTATTGAGTTATGTTGTTATTAAGGGTTAGTTATAACATAACACCGTTCGGGCCATCATAATCCAGAAGTATATGCAATAATCGTTTGAGGAGTCAGGGCACTTTAAATTGTAAACCCAACAAACTCGTCAGAACGAAATATCCACATAGTACTCCTCATATGAAGCTCCCTAGTATTGTGTTATGCTTCTAACTTTAAAATAGGTTTGCTATATATATGAAATAGTTTACTTTATACCCTTTAAGTTTAGTATATTTACAAAATCTATTTACAAAATCTACCCTAGCCTTATAATACTTATAATACTTAGGTTTATAACTATCTAGACTTAACACTATTAGTCCCTATACTTGTATATTTTAGAAAAATGACAGAAGTGACCCTTGGATTTGTAAGTTTTCTATATTTACCCTTTATACCTTTAACTTTATAACTTTGCAAAACTAGTCCTTTTAAGTTTATAACTTTTTAACTTTTTATCCCAAGGTTTTATAATTTTGCAAAAAGGGTCCTTATACTTATATCTTCTAAGAAATGTCAAAAATAGTCCCTAGACTCTATATTTTCAGAAAATTACTGTTAGCATTAAAGAAATATTAAAGGAAGTGATGGTCATTCTCATTATTAGAACTTTGTGTCGTGTGGTAGAAATATGTAAAACTCTAAGTTAGCGGGCTCATGGACTAAGCTAATATGTTATAATCTATGTTAGTTAGTCATTTTTAATCATGTCTACTAAAGCCCAAGTCCATGAGCCAAGCCCATAGAAAGCCTTATATAAGGAAGTATATAAGGCACCTAAACCTTCATTTGTAAGGTGTGCTTGTGTGTGTAAGTGTGTGTTTTATATGAAACTCTCTCTAGTTTATCTTTCTACTTTCTCTCTCTAAAACACATAAATATATTCATCAAGTCACCATATCTCATTCAATATAAGTGTGATAAAGTTGATAGATCTAAGGTCCTACAAGTGATATCAAGAGCCTAACAATGATTTAGGAGGGTTTTGAGTTTGTTTGGTTCGTGTTTTCAAGCTTTTTCCACACGTATTTTTTCAAAAATTTCGTCCTTTTCTTGTTCTTTTCGTGTTTTTAACACTCCTTTGCTTACAAACTAGTGTTATAAACCTTTCTCAACAAGAAAGTTTCAATCTTTTTGAAAAACTCGAGCTTTAAAATCTCGTTCTTGTTTTTGTACTATTTATCTAGATCTTTAAAAGTTTCATAAAAATCATCAAGTTTGGAACTTTCTTCAAGCTTTGGTGTTTTTAAGCCTAGAAGTACAAAAATCTTGGATTACAAACTTGAGTTGGGTGTGTTTTTTACAAAATCAAAAACTGCCAAAAATTGTACCAGTTTTCGAGATCCTTAAACCCCATTTTATCGAGAACTTTCTCTTGAGCATATTATCAGATTTGGTGGATTACTCGGTGTTTCCCTTGCTTGTATAAGTGAGAAAACACTTCGACAATTGGGATACTTTCTAATTTGTAGAAATTAGAAAGTTTGAGGAAAAATTTCGAAAACTGAAAAAGTTTCGAGAAATTCAAAATTTTTCGATAATTTGATAATTTTCGAGAACTTTGATCCATCGCAAATTTTTTCAAAATTTTCGAGAACTACATAAACAAAACTATCGAGAATTCTTTTCGGTAAGAAAAGTTTCGAGATCTTTTGAAATTGCTAGTTCTCGATAAATTTTCAAAAAGTTTCGAGAACATCCAACATTCTCGATAATTTGATAATTTTTCGAAAACTTGAAAATTTTCGAGAAACTTTGGCACTTTTTCGAAAAATATTCTATACTCAATTTTTTTCGAGAATTTTGGTTGACTTTTGGTTGACTTTTGACGAGAAACTTCAAACGGCTATAAATTTTGATCTGTAACTCCGTTTTGGACGAAATACCTGTCAAAACGACCGTGAGATCGAGAAGAACGACACGTTGAAGGAATTTATTCTTTCAACCCAAGTTTCGAGGCCTGAAAACGCTCCGGGAAGAAGTTATTGAGGTTTTAAGTGTTTTAGACCAAATTTTCACTACTACAAAAGAACTTAACCTTCACCAAACTCAACTCCTATTTCGTTGAACCGATCCAAGATCAACTTTANGACACGTTGAAGGAATTTATTCTTTCAACCCAAGTTTCGAGGCCTGAAAACGCTCCGGGAAGAAGTTATTGAGGTTTTAAGTGTTTTAGACCAAATTTTCACTACTACAAAAGAACTTAACCTTCACCAAACTCAACTCCTATTTCGTTGAACCGATCCAAGATCAACTTTATTAATCATCACTTAATCAATGGCAACTCAACAAGATATTCATGCTGCCGGTGCCGAAAACCGTCCTCCTATGCTTAAAAAAGGTGGTTATCTTCCATGGACAAGCCGTATGCTTCGTTACATCAAAACCAAAACTGATGGCAAACTTATGATCAAATCCATTGAACAAGGTCCATTTAAGCCAAAACAAGTTCTAGATCCGGGAAATCCATATATAACACCTCCTACTCAACCATTCTATCGTGACCAAACAGAAGATGATTACACACCTGAAGACTGAAAGCAGATCGCCGCAGATGATATGGCAATGCATGTCATTCAACTCGGTTTACCTCGTGAGATCTTTGCTGCAATCGACAGTTGTGAAACCGCTTATGCTATGTGGGAACGTGTTAGAAGACTTTGTCATGGAACAGAAATTGGACAACAAGATGTTGAAAACAAGCTTCTAACTGAATGGGAGAATTTTACGTCTACAGCAGGTGAACAGATTGAATCATACTACACCAGGTTTTGTACCTTGATGAATGAGCTGATTAGAAACAAGTTGGAACCGCGACAAATTGTGACAAACATCAAGTTCATCAACAATCTACCAGAGGAATGGGGTCGATATGTCACAATTGTCAACCAAACTAAGAATCTTCATCAGGTGAATTATGATCAACTCTATGACTTTTTGAAGCAAAACCAAGCTGAAGCCAATGAAGTAAGGAAGGAAAAGTTGGCAAAGAATCATGATCCTCTAGCACTCATTGCTACAACACCAACACCTCTACCAGTGAATACACCATCATCATCTTCCACTCACAACTACGTGCAACAACCAACACCTCTCTACCAGCAATCATTCTACCCACAACAACACGAAGTTATTCCACAACAACAACAACCATATCAACAATTCCAAGAACCTGACTTCACTGACAATGATGAATCCATTGCTGCAATAACTCAAGCATTTGCTCTTCTGTCTAAGGCATTCCAAGGACGCTATTCTACACCAACTAACAACAACCAACGAATTTCATCGAATACTCGCTACAGGCAGGTTGCTCAACCGAGTTTCAACATGGGCAATCAAGGCCAAATGGTTGGAGTTATGGGGAATCAGCAAGGATATGCTCCTGGATATCAGATGGGTAATCAGTTTGCAGGAAATCAGATGGGCCAGAATACAAGGAATCAGTTGGGTCAGTTTGTTGGGAATCAGCGGGGTCAGAATGTTGGTAATCAGGCTATGGGTAATCAGGTTGGAAATGTTACAGCTCCGGTTGGTGGGAATCAGGGAAATTTAGTAAAGTGTTTCAACTGTCAGGGTGTCGGTCACATGGCAAGGAACTGTCCTTCTAAGCTGAATAAGAAAGATCTAGAGTTCTTGCAGAAAGCTTTGATGTTGGCTCAGAAGGAGAAAGCAGGATTTCAGTTGAATGCTGAGGAGAATGACTTTATGGCTCTTATGGATTAAATGGAAGATCGGGAGGATATTGATGAAAACTGCATATTTATGGCAAATCTTCAGGAGGCTAAGTACGACACAGATTCTGAGACTCCTCCGGTTTATGACACCAATGCAGTATCTGAGGTACCATTAAACAATTGTTTCAACAATAATGATATATTTGATATGTCCCCTCATGAGGAACAGCATTCTGAGACACTAGCAACCAATTATGATACATACCAGGACACGCTGAATAATAAAAATATTGATTCAACAAATCCCGATGTGAATCATAATGGAGGCTTTGTTTCACATCATGCTGAGAATGATGAAGAAACACGTGCTTTATTTGAATCATTGTTGAATAATTGTAGTATTGAGATTGAGAATGTTAAAAATGTCAATCGCGATGTTAAGACCGCGAATGCAAGATTGACCGCTGAGCTTGCGAGATACAAGGAAAATGAAAAAGCTTTCGAATTTCATACAAAACGACTGTCTGAATTAGAAACTGGTTATCAAAATTCCGTTTCAAGGGAAAAACGTTTGCAAATAAAGTATGATACACTTGATGTTAATTTACATAAGCAAATAAAATCCTTAAACGCGGAAATTTCTGATTTGCAAAACCAACTTTCTAAACAAAAATCAGCTTACACCAATCTTGAAAAAGAACGGGATGAGTTGACAAAGGACTTTGCAAAGACAGAAGATAAACTTTTGAATGAAATCCTTGAGTCACAAAACATGGTCAAAAAGTTGGAAAAATTGTTGGTAACAACAGGTCATTCGAGTCAAACACTTCATATGATTACAAATCAAACTGATCCGATTTACCATACAAAACATAAAATGGCTCTTGGTAACAAAACTCCTTGTCATCTCAAGAAAGCTCAGGAAGCTCAGAATAGTTTGTATAATGGAAATGTGCTATATGTTAAACATGATCCTCCTTATGTGCGTGATTATGATGACACAATAGCTCTTTCTGAAGAGAGTCAAAATAAAATGAAACAAAAGAATCCAGATTTGAAACCAATTAATTGCGATAAATGGAACAAAATTAATGGAATCACTTTTGTCCCTCAAAAACAAACACCAAATGTTTTCAAAACGTCAGTTGTTAAGAAAATGTTTTATAAACCACAAGTTGTCTCTAAAAATCTTTCAAAACTGGAACAAATGTCGTCAGACAATCCTTTTAACACAAGTGAAACTAGAGACATTCTTGATGATGTGAAAAAGAGAATTAAAGTTCTTCAACAGATTGTTGAGTCAAAAACCACAATCAGTATTAACAATTGGCATTCGAGTTTTCATAAAGAGCAGAAAAAGGTGTTAGAAACAGAAATTACAATCCCAATATATAACATCAGTGCGAGAGTAATTCATCTTGAAAATGCTTTGATAAAAGAAACAACCGACTTTGTCAAGGACCACAAATCCCTGGTAAAGGAAGCTAATGAAACTTGTGAAAACATGAAAGTTTTGGAAAGATTAAATGACTCTCTCTTCGAAGCTGTTATGTCTACTGATATTATGTCTATTATTTTGCAAACATATTCTGTTGAGGATGATGAAAGACTTCAAACTGAGACTTCTGCAATTGTTTCAAAATATGAAAATGCGCTTATTAAACTTGAAAAAGAAAATGTGTCATATTTTAGACAACTTGATCAGAAAAACGAAGAATGCAAGTATGACAAATTGTCGTATGAGCGTGCCTTCAACAACATGAAAGCGCAAAATGATCTTTTGAAGTCTCAGTTAGAAAGTCTAAAAGGAATGGGTGTGGATACTAAGTTTGAAAAACCAACAACTTCGGAGAAACCAAATGATTCAAAAACGGTTCAAAAACCAAAAATGTCAATTTCTTGGTTTGCTCCAAAAGTCGGTGTGAAAAAAGATTTTACAAAACCAGTCACTCCATCACCTTTGCCTAAGAATGTTAAAAAAGAAAAGAATGTGGAAAAAGAAAAAGCGGTTGTCGAAACACCAAAAGTGATAGCACCTGGTCTTTTTAGGATTAGTCCCACTATTGCGTCTCCTTCTAGGACAGATGATAAGTGCGTTAAGGATAATTCTAAAGAATCAAGGGATGTTAAAAATGACAACAATATAAATCCTAATTCGTGTGCCTTACCTTCTACAGGATTAGCAAGCACCTCTAAGAGCAGCAGACTAAAGCCTAGGAGCCATACAAGGAACAATAGAGTCTCGCCTGTCTCTAAGAGTAGTAGCATAAATAAAGCTGAAGAAGTAGAAGAACACCATAGGAATTTATCGCTTTGTAATAAGAGACATCTTTCATCTGAATGTAATGTCAAAAGTACTGTTTCTAATGCATGTAATGACTTTGTTTGTTTAATGCACAAGGAATGTCTATCTAATGGTGTTTGTGATGAAAATGTTTCTACAAATGTGAGTGTTTTGCCTGCTAAGAAGAATGCTTTGCAAGGACCTAGTGCTAAATCTAGATTTGTTGGTAGTCTAATTAAAAGAATTAGGAACACCACTAATAGTCTCACGCCTAGGAACTATCTTAAGTATTGTGTTTGGATACCAACGGGTAGAGAATTCATTCTTAAGGATGGTAAATTAGAAATAGTTCAAGCTAAATAAGTAGCAACCGTCTATGAATGTGATTTGGATTGTACCTCTAACCCCATGGAACCTAATTCAGAACGGTTTCCAAATACAAACTCTTCTGTTATTGGCAGGTTATCAAAATTTGTCTTTGGATCGTCGACTCGGGTTGCTCCAAGCACATGACCGGGAACTTAAAGCTGCTGATCAATTTTATTTGGAAATTTATGGGTACTGTATGCTTTGGTAATGATCATGTAGCAGCTATTCAGGGTTATGGAGATCTTCATTTTGGGAATTACTTAATCACTCGAGTTTACTACGTCGAAGGGTTGGGACACAATTTGTTTTCAGTTGGGCAGTTTCGTGATGCAGATCTAGAGGTCGCCTTTCGAAGAAATAAGGTTTTTGTTAGAAATTTGGTAGGAGATGATCTCTTAACTGGAAATCGTGGCACTAACCTTTATGCTATCGACATCAATACAATGGCCTCTACATCACCAATTTGTCTAATGACAAGAGCATCTGACACAAAGTCTTGGTTGTGGCATCGACATTTATCTCACCTCAATTTCGACACCATCAACAAATTAGCCAAAGACAACATCGTAAACGGACTCCCTAAGTTCAAATACACCAAGGATCACTTATGTCCATCATGTGAACAAGGAAAAAGCAAACGAGCATCATATAAAACCAAAACCGTACCTAGTTCGGAAGCAAGGTTACATCTATTGCATATGGACTTATGTGGCTCAATGAGAGTTGAAAGCATCAATGGAAAGAAGTATATTCTTGTTATTGTCGATGATTATTCAAGATATACTTGGGTAAAGTTTTTGAGATCAAAAGACGAAGCACCTGGCAACATCATCACCTTTCTGAAGCGCATTCAAGTTCTACTTCAAGCTCCAGTAAGGATTGTAAGAACAGACAACGGCACAGAATTCACCAATCAGGAGTTAAGAACGTATTTTGAAGATGTTGGAATCACACATCAAACATCAGTTGTTAGAACTCCACAGCAGAATGGGGTAGTTGAAAGAAGAAATAGAACTCTTGTGGAAGCTGCTCGCACGATGCTAATTTATTCTAGTGCACCACTATTCTTATGGGCTGATGCTGTAGCCACTGCTTGTTTCACTCAAAACCGATCCCTAATCCATCCAAGATTCAATAAAACACCATATGAGCTTGTGAACAATCGGAAACCGGATATCTCTTACCTTCACGTGTTTGGCGCTTTGTGCTATCCGACGAACGACAGAGAAGATCTAGGAAAGTTGAAAGCTAAGGGTGATATTGGAATCTTCATTGGATATTCAGAAAACTCGAGGGCATTCAGGGTGTATAATAGGAGAACAAAAAGGATAATGGAGACGATGAATGTGAAGTTTGACGAGATTTCACAAATGGCTTATGAGAGACTCGCTCTAGAACCCGCGCTTAACCCGATGGCTTTTAATCAAACCAGATTAGGACCTGCACCAAACAGTCAGACTTTTGGACACATCAGTTCAGGACTCGTACCTAATGGAGCTCAGTCAACAACACCGGATAAACCTTCAGATCAAGAATTGGAAAACTTCTTCGAGTTAATGTTTGATGAATACTATGGTGGAACTTCCACAAATGCATCTCAACATCATTCCGCTGCACCCGATCAAAATCATCAACCGCCACCACTAACACAAGATGCTGTTAGGAATACGCTTTTTGTATAAGAAAGATTCGGTCACCCCAGATATGATTAAGCATTGTTTAGCTCGTAGTAGTTACAATAGTTAGTTAAACGTAGTTTAGAAGTAGATTAGTTCGCGAAAGAAGGACGGGTCTTTACCCACTGTATACCTGATCCGCAGCCCAAGTGGCACGCCCAAGTGGCAAAACCCATGTACATATAAATACCCTCTCCATCCTTGGAGAGGGTAAGCCTTCTCATAATCTCATTTTCTTTTTTTTGGTTTTCTCTCAAGGCTTCACCTCTTTCTCTCTCTAACTTTCTCTTTCTACATTTCTTTCTTTTCTTTCTTACATGTAACGAACCAAAACCACAAGTATGAGCGTGTTAGTGATGTTATCTAGTGTTCTAAAATTGGTATCAAGAGCCATGGTTACATCCTAGGGATTGTAGGACTTGTGGTGTATGGTTTGTTTTGGTTTCTACTAGTTTCTACTCATTTTAGAGCTTGTTCATGGTGATTCTTGTGTTCTTTCTTGTACTTCTAGGATTAGAGGGGTTAGATTCATCTAGTTTATCAGTTGGTTGGACTAAATCTAACGTTTGAGTAGTGTACGAGTTGTTTTGGAACTTTTTCTTGGCAGCGGTTTGCTTTACGATAAAGTGTTCTTTGTAGCGGTTAAGTTGGGATTTTAGTGGTTAGCAACAGCGGTTAAGACAGGTAGTGGAGCGAACATTACGCTGTACTTTGTACTGTTTCAGCGGTTAACTTCCAGCGGTTTACTCTTCAGCGGTTAAGTTACTAGCGGTTCACTCTTCAGTGGTTACTTTACTAGCGGTTACTCTGTCAGCGGTTACTATTGTCAGCGGTTTAATAATCAGCGGTTGCTATTCCAGCGATTAAGTTTCAGCGGTTATTACATCAGCGGTTTTCTTTTAGTGGTTACTTGTCAGCGGTTACTGTGCCAGCGGTTTACTTATCTTAGCGGTTTTCCTGGTTGACTTTAGTAAAATCCCGAGAAAGAATCGATTTCTCGGTTTAAGTCACGTGTGTTGTAAAATCCCGTCTAAGACCTTGTCATCATGACTACTGTAACATCTATTGATGATATCCAAGCTGCTAGGTCTAACACTCGACCTCCAATGCTAGAAAGAATGGACTATGAGTCTTGGTCACAAAGAATTCGCTTGTATTGTCAAGGCAAAGAAAATGGGGAGAACATTCTGAAATCAATTAATGAAGGGCCATTCCAAATGGGCACTACCAGAGATGTTATCTCCACTGGTGATGATGGGACAGTCACCCTTGGAATTGACAGACCTCGTACGTACAATGATCTGAATGAAGCTGAAAAGAAACGATATGATGCTGACATTCGTGCTTCAAACATTGTGGTACAAGGGCTACCAAAGGACATATACAAACTGATTAACTTCAACACTGAGGCCAAAGCTGTTTGGGACAACGTCAAAATGTTGCTAGCTGGTTCAGAATTAACAAAGGAAGATCGTGAGTCTCAATTATACGATGAATTCGAGCACTTTAAGATGAACCCTGGTGAAAGCATCAATGATTACTATGTCATATTCCACAAGCTTGTGAATGACATGAGAATGATCAGAATGACAATGCCCAACATCCAACTCAACTCAAAGTTCGTCAATAACATGTCACCAGAACGGGATCGGTTTGTCACAGCTGTGAAGCTAAACAAAGGACTCAGAAACACCAACTATGAGCAACTCTATGCTTATCTGCAACAACATGAGAAACATGCCATGTATGATCGTCAGCTAAGAGAGAAGTTTAATCCCTCAAATGATCCTCTTGCTCTAATCTCCAGTGCTCAAGGACTCAACCAATTCTCAGCTGACTTAATCAACCCTCCAATCACTGCTCAAGCAACACAGAATCAGTCTTCTCTTGGTCAAGCCTCAATAAAATCAGCAAGTGTCAAAACTAATTCACAAGAATCGGGAAATTCCTACATGGACAAGAGAATTGATAATCTCTCCAATCAAGTCTCTCTGCTGGTTCAACACTTCAGAAGCACTCTTCCTCAAACCAACAATCAACTCAGAACCTCATCTAATCCATGTAATCTTGCTGTTGTGGAAGATGGGCGTGTTGTGGTTCAAGGAAGACAAAATGTCCGAGGAAATGTTCAGAACAGAGTGGGTAATGGCAATCAAGGACAAGGAAGAATCAAGTGCTACAACTGTGGTGGGCTAGGTCATATTGCAAGAAACTGCAAGGTTAACAGTTTACAGTTTTTGAGATATGTAATATTTAAAAATAAGGGTTGAAAGTGGGTTTTAATTAAAAATGGGGGTAGTCTCCTCCGTATTTTTTTTTTCTTTAAATCCTGTTCTTTTGATCTAATGATTTGTGTGGTACAGATTCGTCCTCTGGTATTTAGTGATTTTTGAGTATGCAAAATAAAGTGACTCATGTTATGATCAATCTTTGTTTGCTACAATAAATTAAATTATAATTTGTTGACTAGTTATACATTGACTACTTGAAACAATTTCTGTTTAAACTGCATGTATAAAATTAACACTTAATAAAGTCTTACTCCGTTACTCGGTATTATACATGCCCGATACTCATGTCTTGCGGCGATGGGTACCCGTATGATTAAATATTTCATCGAGCAAATGCATTTATATTATATGTATTTCGTGAATATAAACTTGTTGATGACGTTGTTGAAATATTTTTTGGTGATAAATAGATGAAAGAAAACTTTATATTTATAATTGGTAACTGTATTATGAGAGTATCATAA
>LBNU01017009.1:113167-130114 GCA_014162995.1 Artemisia annua | reverse complement strand
CGCTAAATGTGATCACGTATTTCTTAGACACAAGAAGAATACGTATGTGCCGTTCATTCAAATGGGATCAAAATTAAGGTAACGTTATAGATCTTCTATTAACATAGCATAGATTAGCATAAATGCAAGGCTAGGAATAGATGAAACAAAGAGCTCAATATGATATGGTGAATTAGCATCTAGAGGTATCAGTCATAAAGAGGCTCGAAGGAGTTAAAAAGAGCAATCTTTAAGAGTAGGCGAATTAGACGAACTCCCTATTTCGGCATTGTATAAGGAAGTTATTCAACCTGACGAATAGAGTCTTACCTGATATTCTGCAAACTCAACTCCAGGAAACCAACTGCGTTCACAAAATCCTAACCAAAGCATCAATCGCTAATAGGAGAGTGGTGAATTCTGAAAATACTTAAAGTAGAACACTATTGCTTCATCACCCACATCTCATATATTCAATTGTTGAGCACATTTTATACCTTCTAAAAAAAAACTACAAAATTACATATTGAATAAAGTAGCTTAGAAGTAGATAACTTGGGTTAGTTGACTAGCAATATTCCGCCTATCCTCCAAAACCAGAGATTTACTGCTTTCATAAAAACATAAAAATACAAGGAATCTTCCTCCACCTTAGACCTAGATTAGAGTAGCTTTTAGCCTAAGAACACTATTCCTGTGAGAGAACGTCATCCCTACAAAACCCGGTATTGCACTTCCACTATACTACATCGGATCAGGTACCTGCCTGAGTGGGATTGCAAGCTTCTCCGAGATCCTACGAGAGGTAAAACGTAGTGCGTGTTGCATCACCTGCGCATCAACCGTGTCGCTTGGGAGGGCTCCCATGCTCTCGGTCATTGAGAAATTTCAACAAGGTGTTCGATCTTTTGTCATCTCGCTTTTACCTTTGTTTGATATCAGATTCAAACTTGGATATACGAGCGTCTTGAGATGCCATAAATTTAGATATCAATCCTTCAAAATTATTGGTACTACCATCGCTATTGGAAGGATTGTTGTTGAAAGTACGGTTTGAGGATGAACCATTTGATTGAAAATGATTAGGTGGATTGGAAGAATTGTTTTGGGGCGTGTTCTGATTTTGTTTCCACCTAAAGTTTGGGTGATTTCTCCAAGAGGGGTTTTAAGAATCACCGTAAGGGTTTGGTTCGGGTTTGAAAGTGTACCACTTTTCTCCCGCTCCGTCGGTATGCAAGGATGCGTAATCCGCATAAGCTTGTTCGGGGAGTTCCATGCAATCACGAGTGTCTTGGGGACCACTACAATACTCGCATGAAGAAGTGATTGTTTTCACTTGGCTTGAAAGTTTAGGAGCTTCGTAGGATTTCATGAGATACTTGACTTGGTCCTCAAGTTCCATGATCCTACGGTCGGAAGTGCTTGAATTATTCGAAGGCAAAGATATTGCTTTGACCCTTTTGTTCAAATCACGGGGATCATTTCAACTTTCGTTGTCATAGAGAGCAAGATCTTCTATGAGTTCCCATGATTGTTCCACACTCAGATCACGTAGCTTGCCATCGGCCGCTTGGTCAATGGTTTGCTTCGTGGGGATATTGATATGGTCATAGAAAATTTGGACTTGGAGCCAAAGGTCTATGCCATGGTGAGGGACTTTTTGGAGTAAGTCCTTGAATCGAGTCCATGCCTCGTAGAGGGTTTTGCCTTGACGTTGTTGGAACATCAAGATGTCATTCCTTAGCTTTGTGGTTCTTCCCGGTGGGAAAAATTGAGCAAGGAAGCGAGTGGTGAGATCATCCCAAGAGGTGATGGATCCTGCGGGTAGACGTTCTAGCCATTGACTAGCTTGGTCTCGCAGAGAGAATTGGAAGAGACGTAATCGGGTAGTCTCTCGAGTGGCAACATCAAGGTCTATGGAATCTACGATTTTAAGAAAGTCCTTGAGATGTTGATTTGGATCTTCGGAACGAAGTCCATGGAATGCACATCCGCTTTGCACCAACCGGATGGTGTCGGATCGCAAGGGAGACACATTGGCTCCTTGGGTGAGCTCAATGGTGTTTCGATAGCCTTGGTGGCTAGGACGGGAGTATTCTCCTAAAGTACGGGCTCTAGGAGGTGGGTTTGGTTAGGGTATGCTATGTTGTGGTGGGTTGTTGGGATCAAGGATATTACCACCTTTCATGATGTCGGATGGTAATGGTTACGAACAAAGACATGAAGAAAAAAGATAGACTAAAGAAAACCTAGAAAAATAAAAATAAAAATCTCACTAGAAAGGATTCTAACGAGTAGACCTAAGTAAAAATAAAATTTTCAACCTAAACAATAACTATTCCCCGGCAACGGCGCCAAAAACTTGATAGCGTGGCTTTTGCAACCTTCGCAATTAGGTTTTACCTCTCAAGGGACCTTGAGAAGCTTACAACCCTCACCAGGCAGCGTACCTGACCGATGTAGTATAGTGAAGTGGCAAGTACCGGGGGATTGATCGTTCTCTCGGGGAATAGTGTCGTTAGGATTGAAAACTACTTTAATTTAGGTCTAAGGGTTGAGGGATGATTCTTTTTGTATTTTTTTATGTTTTATAAAAGCAAGTAAAATCTCGGGTATTTGGAAGAGTGGGCGGAATTAGTTGCTAGTCAACTAACCCAAATAACTACTTATGCAAATAAAATAAAATAACAAGAAAAAGTAAATTGTTGTGAAACTTATATGAGAGAAAAATGTGTTTACTTAGATTTCCTTACTCCCTAGCTATCTTTTAATGGTTGATTGGTTTGTTGTAATTGTGTGGATGATGGGTTGTATTCCTTTAAACCATTCGTAGGGCCGTGTACGATCTTCCCTAACTCTATAAGCTACTACTTCACTCCTATGTAGAGCCGACTAAAAGCTCCTAACATGGGATCACTAGAATTCGCTTATGCATTAAATACAACCATATAATCATAGTACACATCCGATTCATGTTTCTTAAGACGTTCAAGCAAGTTACCGTATAGGAGTTTAGCCAGTTTTCTTAAGCCTAACATCGACTTCACCCACCCACAACAATCACAAACAAACCAACTACATGTAATCAATAGCTAGGTTTCATTAGATCCAAGCAAACACAAGAAGATCCTAGCCTAGCATGTTAAAGTAAAGACAAGCATAAGATATAATCAAACAACACATAGACATATGGATTGATTTGAAAGGAGACTTATGTTTAATTGAACATCAAGGTCTCAAGGGTGAAAAACCCCTGAAAATACAGTGTTTTATAAACTAGGGTTTATCCCTAAAGTACTCCCAAAAGTTGCACACCTAATGAATGAAAATTAGAAAAATATATATAGATTTTACAATCTGACAGCGTCACGCTTTAGATTGTGACGCCGTCACCTTGCCGCCAAAACTCTCTCGGATTACTCAGATCTATTCTTGACGCCGTCCCCCTTTAAATGTCGCTGGGCCGTCTCCCTCTAAGCTATAACGTGACGGCCTACTCCCATTTACACGTGACGTCGTCACGTGTAATTCTTCCAAAATATTTCTGGGGCGTCTAGTGTAAAAGCATCCACCTCTTTGTCAAAGCGTGACGCCATCACTTCGTAGAGAGTGACGCCGTCAGGTACTGTTTTCAGCTTGGTTTTGAGACTTTGTCATTTTCTTCACTTTTATGCTCCAAAAACGTCCAAAATGCCCCCTTTTCCGAATTTCCTCTCCAAAGTACCTAAAATGACAAAAGGAACGATTTAAGGCAATATTTGATCAAATAATTACGGATTAGGGCTTAAATGACCCCCTAAAAGCGTAACACTTTTCGCCTCATCAATAAAATTTGCCAAAACCGTATCCCAACACTAATAAACAAACAAACGTGACAAGTGAATAAATAAGAAATCCTGCGTGACTCCCGTGACTCACGGCTCAATCTCAACCAAGCCTTTGGGCTCTCGGCTTCGAAAAAAAACCGAGACCAAACTAATCCAAACACAATCCGAACACAACACAAGCTACGACAATATCAAAATCAGCCAAATAATTTTACAAATATCACCCCATTCGAAACTATACTCCATCCGAACCAAATAAATTTCAAATCCATAAATAGATCCAAACTCCACTTCAAATACTATCTAAATCCTAAACCTATAACACCTCGCCTTGCCGTGACTCACCACGAGTCATGGCTCAACCCTATATGGGTCGTGGCTCTTGGCCGAGCACAAAAACAAGCCAAACGAGCCTCAAAATCCAAACCTAGTCCACAAACAACAACAAGGACCATAAAATGACCAACAATATCACGGAAACCTGAAACCCTCACCGAGTCACCGAGTTGACTCAGTGAGTTGACCGAGTCGAGGCCGAGTCGCGAGCAAAACATCCACACGAGTTGTTTATATGAGTAGAACAAGTTTTATAAAAGAAAGTTATTAAAAATAAGATTTATTTAAAAATACGAATTAGGGTTTGTAAGAAAAATGTTTATATATAAAAGAAATTTAGTAAAAGGGTGTGTGGGGGTTTCGGTTACCGAGAAAATACAAGGAAGGGTGGTGGTGGTGAACGGCGGTACACGACAGCGAAGGGAGGGGGCACGTAAGGGGTGTCGAAGGCGAGTTGTAGTGCGTGGGTGTTATGAGCGTGACGGGGGTTGCCCGATCTATAAGTTGAGATAAGAAAAATAGGTTGCCGAAAAAGTTTTTCGGCGACCGGATTCTGCTAGTGTCACTGAAGAACTCAAATAAGTACATATTATTATCATCATTTATCCTATTTATTTGACTTGTTTTACTATATTATTTATGAGAGTCGGTACTTTAATGTTTACTTTAGTGATTCTCAGGTAAGAACAAGCAATAGGTGAAACTTGGCGATTTTTGACTAATTATAGAGCAAAACAAGTGAGATGTCAAAAGTATATTGAAATCCAAAGATGCGCCGTATCTTTCTCAACAGATACGCCGCAATATCATACTTAGTTAAATTCGAAGACCATTGCCTAACTTTGAAGAATGCGCCGCATGTAATTCTATCATGCGCAGCATATGAAACTTTGGTCAACGAAGAAGATAAAGCTCGTTCTACTCCAGATACGCCGCATTACACTTCTGACATACGGGGTATCACTATCAAGACTTCACCAGATACAATCCAAGATACTGAAGGACATGCGCTGGATACAAGAATTAAGATACGCCGCATCTGAAGACGGTGTACGAATACTCTAGAATATATTAATCTTGGACCCCACGCGAAGTTAAATCAATGCGCCGCATCTTCTTACTCAATGCGCCGCATCGAGCCCTCAGACAGAAACTATAAATACCCCAAGACCTAGACGAATTTTGTGTGCAACATAACCCTAAGGAGACGAACTCAGTCGAAGAAGCAACACAAGACACACCCCAAACGAAGATATTAGAGCTGTAAGAAGATCCTGCATGTATTTAATTCATTAAGTAGTTTTGTTTTATTGTAATAGTACGCTTTAATTCATTAGGATTGATGGGCTTGTGGCCACCATACTGCTCCCCTTAAAATTGCTTTCCCATCAATTAAAGTCTATATGATGATGTTTTTTGATGACTTATATTAGTGCATTGATAACCTCTGTGTCTAGCTGAGTCTTGCTTGGGCTGCCATACCCCTTCCTCGCCTATTTAGCTGACGTCTTTGGATAAATAGGATAGACATAAGTGATCATTAAGGGTTTACTCGCCGATATAATGAGATCCAACGAGACAGATAAGATTACGATACGCTTCATATAGAACTAGCAATAAAACAAGTGACAAGCTACTTAATTATCAGCATATGCCTTCTTCTGCTTCTAATTATCTATCTGTGTACGTGTATACTATTCGCTGATTTGTGCTCATTAGTTTAATTTACTGTTTAATATAACCAATTTGTGCCAGTCTCTCAGGCTGAACCCCCTTTCGTTAAATTAGGCTGTAAAACTAACTTAGGACATTAAAATACTGATTAGGTTAATTAGATAATACGTTCCACTCTTAGTGATCGACACTCTACTTACCATTATATTCATATTGACCGGGTACACTGCTCGTTAAGTGTGTGTGTTATTGATAAATCGGCTAAATATAAATTTAAAACTTGAGTAGGCATTAATACTGCTAAACCGCAACGACACATCACGCGCCGATGCCGGGGAGTGAATTGTTATTATCTGTTAATTTGATTAGTATTTTAATTAGGTTTTTCTTTTTATTAGGTTTTTAGATACTAACCACTAACTTGTTGTATATTAGTTAGATTGCATTCATTGTATAATTTGCATATTTACTATTTCTTTGTGTGTTTTTTTATTTTCTGTAATTTTTGTTTACTTTTCATTTTTATTTTTCTTTGTTTTCTGCATACTGTTGTCGTTGTATTGTGCTGATACAAACGATACGGCGCATCTGTTTCTCAGATGCGGCGTATTGCGATGCGGCGTATTGCGTTTTAATTTTTTATAAATACAACGCGTTTAATAATTCGAGTACGGCGCATCTTTCCCCAAGATACGGCGTATTCTGTTTTTAATAAGAAATTTTTTTCGAAACCTTAACGCCATGTGACGCATCTGTTTTCGCAGATACGAAGTATTATATATTTAAATTAAAAACAGTTTTCGAATTAATTAAACCGAAGCGACGCATCGATTTTTATCGATACGGCGCATTGCTAAATCAAAAATCTTGTATTTTGAAACGTAACGAAAATACGACGCATTAGCTTCTGCTTATGCGGCGCATTTAATTTTTATAAATATAATTGATTTTTGATATTTACTTTGATCGTCTCACTACTCTCGTGCACAAGTTAGTTTATTTTCAGAATAAAAGATGACTTAAGCATCACTATGGAAGATTACGTTCTGAACCTAACTAGAGATGCTAGATGGAGTGATCAAATCTACGATAACTAGAAACTTACTGTAAATGATAAGGGTAGGAGAAAACTCAGTGCAAGTAACATTGAGTATCTTCAATTCTTTGAGATTTAATTTCCAGCTATCCATTACGATAATTTACTTAGCTATAAGGAGAGTTGTTTATAAAACTCGTCCCAAATATTTAATGAAAAAAGTGAATTATCTTTACCAAAATCTGATTATTGCATATTCATATCTGAAAAGAAAATTTTTAAGAAAAGGTTTGCTAAAAAAGAAATTTGGTATATTAAACATTGATACAAACCTCTTTTCTTATGAATTACCCCTATTTTAAAATACCGAAATCCACAACAAAAGTTGTGATTCCAGTGAAAATTCTTCAGACATTATTTTATGTGATACATCATCTCTTAATCATGATCTCAATTTTTATAAGCTTAAAACGTTGTTTGTTTCTAACCATTAAACAAATTATTATTTCTCAAAACAACGAGATTATGATCCACTATAAAACGGGTATGACAGTTGCTCTTATTTTGAATTTTTATACACACCATGGTATACCGTTTGTCCCCAAATTGGTGTGACAACCTGCATTTTCAGGACATTTTTCCAAATTCACTATTCATCTCGGGAAGTTACTATTCATCATTTACTATTCACCGATCACTATTCATCATTTTCAGAGTCAGTTTGAGAATTTGAGAAGCGTTCAAAAATTTTACTATTCATATGACACTATTCATTCCCAGAAGGAAATCACTATTCACGATTGTCGTTCATCATTTCGTAAACTAAGTTTACGGGTCTTCAAATTCGCGTAACCAGTGTGGTTTAACTGCGAATTCATTCATCATCAGTAAGGATACATCATATAGACTGGAGTAGTCTACATATCATCAGTAACATCATCAGCACATTAGATCATGCACGGATATGCATAATTGCAATTTACGTATGCTTAATTTGTAATTAACGTTACCACTCAGTCATTACTACTAACAATACATCCGATACTCCCGAATATGATCCAAACATATTTTCATGCTCATCATAATGATATAAAAATTATATTATTAATTAACCCAACGTTTTAAATTCATTCGGTATACGTACCGTTAAAGGTTTATAATTACGACAATTTACATAATCACGATTTTTATACATAAACAATGTACCCGATACTCCTAAATACACTGCTCACTAAATATCTAGATACTTATTAAAAATATCCAAGATATTTTCATAACCATGGAAATTACCATAATACCCTTGCATCAAATTACCAAATTGCCCTTAGACTATATAAAGGAAATCACTAGCTATTTTCATTATTTTCACAAAATAATCTCTCTTTTCTCTCTTTTGGCTCACGGAAACAACAAGGATACAAGAAGAACTCATCAAATTTCAAGAACAAGTATTTTTTTCAAGATCCATTTAGTGTTTTAGTTTAGGTTTTGAAATATAAACCTTGAAGTAATTAAGTATTTTGCTACCAAAACTCTTCATCATCAAGTAAGTATTCTAAATAAAATTTTCCTATTCTTACATATTCATACATACTCTATTTTCATGTTCTAGTTGCAAAACATGCAAATATACCATGATCCATACCACTTTTAATTTGTTTTGTTACTTATAATGAGTTTATAATTATCCTATGATTCTTCCCATGAAACCCACCAAGTTTGGTGATGTTTAGGACCCCATGACACCCTAAGAAGGTGTATGGTAGATTAAGAGTTGTATTGAAGTTGGTTGGAGAGTATTTGTACAAGTTAGTAACTAGGAAACCAAGTTTTGACAATAAATATACCTACTGTCCCATTTTGTATAACGTGGGAAACTCAGGGGGTTGGGTGTACTTTTTGGCCAAAGATTTAGAAAATACATTCCAAGACGAAACTATGGCCGAAAGTTTGGATAAAAACAAGTTTATAACGAAGGAGATATGATTTTCCGAAGTTTAACGACGAAAAGTTATTTTCAGAAAATACAAGCTGTTGGGCAACTTTTGTTGGGTAAAATGAGTCATTTAACGTAACCTAGAGAAGCCGGACTACTAAAAATACATTAGTATGTTGTCCCACGATTCCGGGGATATAAAGAACATAGAAAACAAGCTTATAACGACCAAGATATACACTTTTGAAACTTGACGAATTCTATACATTCTTGACAGCTCTAATAGCCAAATATATTCTAAGTGTTGAACACTATATTTTTCAAGTAACAACAAAGAGAGTCGATTTTCTCATCAATCAAGACCCGTATGGTCAAAAGTTAAATGACACGATATTTAGATATGGTTACAAGGTTTTCAAAAACGCCAAGTTTCATTACCAACACTTAACGTACAACATTTCGCGACTAGTTTTGCGAGGCCATTTTGGTTATATTTTCAAGATATAAAAAGTGTCATTTTACGACGAAAACACTATATTTGCCAATAGAACACCAAACAAGGATCGTGGATTATCGTTTCATCATATTTACTTGGAAAGTAGTTTTTATAACTAAACGAGACAACAACATGTGTTTTTGACGATAAACATTATTTTTAAATAATACGAGTGGTATCGATAACATACGTACTTGCATGCATAGTATTGTTTCATTGCTTACAATAGGTCACATCATTCATTATAGGTCGTGGTTAGAGCCCGAGCCTTACATCATCATGTTCACCATCATTTTACTGCTAGCATACCAGGTGAGTCATAGCCCCTACTCTTTTAATTGTTTTGTAAACTCTTTGGAGGAGAATACATGCTCGTTTTACTTAAACGCATTACTCGCTTTACAAGGTTGATTACTCAAATATTTTTAGCTTTATCTAAATACTTGTTTGATTATCCGAGTACAATACTATTCACTTGTTACCTACTTGCTATTTACTCATGGACGTGAGTGCATAAATTTAAACTATTTACAGATTGCCTAAGATTGCCTAAGTTAAGAACCGGTAGCTACATTCTATAGGTATGTTTGATTACCTACATTTCATAGGTATGTGTGATTACCTACATTTCATAGGTATGGTTGATTACCTACATTTCATAAGTATGTGTGATTACCTACATTTCATAGGTATGTGTGATTACCTACATTACATGGGAGCGTAACCTCCTGCATATAGCTCGAAAACCTTTTCGGTGCCTTGAACTTAGTGCAATCAATATTCTTTTCTGAACTGGTGCTAAGAAACTTTGTTCGATAAACTATTTATGCGTTTTGCTTATGATAAGATTCATTTATATGGCGACATCGCCATGGCTACATTATCACTCTTACCTTTATATAGCGACATTGCTACACTTATCTTTGAATCTTGGTCCACATATTGCTTTTGTTTACACAAACCAAAACATATTTGGCAGTGGGTTGTAAACACACAGGTTGTAAGTCTTGTATGGGCGGGACTTGGAACTGAGTGGATTTACAATGCCTTTGCTGGGAAATCTTCATTCAAATGCATTTCATTTTTCACTAAACTCTATGAACTCACCAACCTCGTGTTGACACTTTAGCATGTATTTTCAGGTATTATGCAATGGCACGCTACTGGAGGTTTTGGCAGGGCATGGCATGGTCATAGAAGACTCTGATATTCAAATGGGGACCGTTTTAAACTATATTTTTAAGGGCCTAATTCCGCACTACTTTCAACAATGTAATTCAACACTTTTGTTAAACAATTTTATTCTAAATGAATGAGATGGAAACTGTTCTTTGCACTTGTGTTGTGGTACCAATTGAGTTGCACCCTAGCGACATGTAAGCTTCCGCTGGACCCGATTCTGGAGGTGTGACAATTGGTGTATAAGGAAAGGTGTTGCGGAGGCCAAGGTACGTTCCCTATTTAAATTTTTGTTCACTGGCACAATGATATGGCGCATCTAAGTATTCTAAGCGCCGTATCTCTGATCTACTAAAATTTATTGACTAGTCAACGAATTTAGATAAATACGGCGCGTAACAACTATGCGATACGGCGCATCGAATTTACCCTATAAATAAGAACGAGATGCGCCAGATTTTTACTTTTACCCCTAAAATATTCACACAATAAAAACACCATCTTACGGATTTCTTCTCCTAATCTTGATCAAACCTTTAATCCTCATTTAAACCAATTTCTAACAATCTTTAAGGTAATTATCCCTTTAATTTTATTTAAATTTACGATTTGTAATTTTATAAAAAATTAGGGTTTATGCAAAATTAATCAAGTTGAATGGAAATAGGTTTAGGGGTTATCATTTGAACACGGTAAAGATAATTTCCCCCAAATTAATTTGTAATTTGATCGACCTAATTAAGCTAAATCGATTTATTTAGAAATCTAGGGTTTGGGGATTTTTGAATATTATTGGGAGGGAAAATGAAGTAGGAAAGGTGGGGTAGAAATTAAATTTTGATATATGGGTAAAAGAAACCATGATGTTGAGTGCAAGTTTACGTCACGTGGTCGGATTCTTGAAAAACGTGCCCAACCCCTTTTCTTTTATACTGACATAACATAAGATGCGGTGCATTATATTACCTTATGCGACGCATTGACCAAAATTTTACGAATAACTAAGAACTGACCCCAGTTGCGCCGTATTACCAATTCATGATACGGCGTATGTTTAAAGCGTCGTATCCAATTTCTTAATACGGCGCATTTATCTCTATTACCGCATGCCCCGTATCTTCTTTAAAAGATACGACTCATTTTTAAATACGGCGCATGTGTCTATGACATACGCCGTATCTCTTCATCTGCAGTCTGTTTAACTTTTTACGTCTTAAAATTCTACAGATGGCACTTCCAGAGGTTGAGTTGAGACATGAGTGGCTCAGGTTTGAGGAGATGGGATTGACTGAGGCCACTGAGGCAGACTATTTGAGGAGACTTAGGGATTTATATTTTAGACAGGTTTTCAGGGTCCAGTTCTCGATTTTGGTAGTTTGGCATTGATTGGGGGTGGAGATGCTGTTGGTACAGCTAGAGATAGGATGGAGATAATACATAGAGATGTTGAGGGACATATTGTTTTTAGATCCCACGCATGGAGTAGGTTGCTTGGGATTAGAGGTCCATTGATTAGGGATCTGATTAGGGAGTTCTTCTGCACAGTGCAATACAGGGAGACTGATTTGGAGCTCGATATTGCTGATACTTTGGTGTTTAGGTTAGGAGGGATACATCAGCAGATGTCGATGTAGCAGTTTATTCTGGCCATGGATTTGCATACTGAGGAGGAGGTACAGTCTGCTGGGTTTGCTGCTTATTAGGATGAAAGCTTGAGAATGGTTCCTGATAGGATGGATCTTAGAGATTACTGGATCGGTATTTCTTCTGGTGGGGATTCTACTGTCACCTCACCATCATATACTTTGATCAGGGAGCCTTTGAGGAGGCTGTGTCACAGGTTGATCGCACTGACAGTTGCTGGGAGAGGTCAGTCACCCGAGAAGGTGACCACTCTTGACCTTTTCCTTCTCAGGAGCATGGATGAGGGACCTGTAGTGAACGTACCTCACTTCCTAGCGCATTATCTACACAGGATTGCTCCTAGGAGGGATCGTAGGAGTCAGATCACTGGTGGACATTTCGTTTCCAGGTTAGCTGCTCACTTTGGGATTATTGGTGAGGATGTACCAGCTGGGTTGGATGTGTTTGAGATTGAGCTTCCCAGGATTGATATCGATTATTTGGAGAGGAGGCTCAGGTTGTACAGGATTATACTAGGAGCGTACCATTGGGTTCCGTTGGGTCCACCTAGTCCAGCTCTAGCTGAGCAGGAGCAGGGGGAAGACCAGGATGCCCCGGCTGCTGTTCCTGCTCAGGAGGGGCCACAGGCACCACCACATCCACCGCATACTCCAGCTCCACGCACCACTGCTCAGCAACTAGATAGGATTGAGGATGAGCTCAGGTTACTACGAGGTAGTATTGATGATCAGAGAGAGGCTATCCAGGGTATTGCAGATGAGCAGAGACGATTTGGTTCATGGATAGTAGATCGCATGAATGAGGTTTTGGAGGAGCGTGGTATGAGGTACCAGAGGTACGATGGACCGGTCGTAACTGACACACACATACATTTTGAGCGATGCAGAGTCAGACAGAGGACCGATGGGGCCAGTACCTCCGCACCTCCCAGTGATACTCAGCCCCCAGTTTAGATATTGATTATGGACATGTTTCGTACATTTATTCTTTTGGGCATGTACTTATTATACATTGTTATTATTATTATGCTTATATATTTGATGTTTCTGGTATAAATCGTTCGTACAGCATAATATTATTTGAGGGAGCCCGAGAGAGAGATTCATAGGACATACCATAGATTTATAAACAGACATTAACAGTCTGTCTGGTAACAACATGCGCCGCATCTAGTAAAACAGATGCGACGCATCCTATCTTTTATTTTATTTTATTTCGTATTAATTCCAGGCTCGATACGGCGCATCTTCTTCCATAAGATGCGGCGTATCGACTGACTTGATGATTTACAGTTTAATTTTTTAGGTTTTATTTTACTAACTACTAATGTATTATGCAAGTTTGAACCTTCTTAACTCAGGTGTGTTAAAGTCTTGGTGGTATTATAGATTCCTGCACTTTCTGTGGAAACATCATTCATGAAGCTTAAACATTCTCATCCACAAGAAAGTTGATTTTTGCTCATAAACGCATAATGGAGGATCATTCCGAGCAAATATCAAGGGAGTTTTTCCGTTCTAATTCTTTTATTTTCCAGTTTTTAACCTTTAACACAAACAACGAGGACGTTGTTTAATTTAAGTGGGGGGATGGAGAATTAGAACGCTTACTTGTCCTAAACTTTTTCAAAATATGCTTAAAATGCGCTTAATATATCAAAATTTAAAATTTTTAGCATGTTTTTGTTTAAGTCTAAATTACATAACCGCACACATAAACTTATTTCTTCCAAAAATTAAAACTTTAGTGTGCCGGTGACTTGTAAACTTTAGAACTTGGCTTGTATACTATTCGAGACCACCATAATGAGTATTATCGATATAATTGGAGTGACTTGTCTAACTTGGTAAATTTCTTGGATTACACCCAAAAAGCCTTTATATATTATGTAATATTAGCTAACTACACTGGTTAGTTAACCCCCGTATAAACCCTTTTGTTTACTCTCACTTTTAGAGTAAGATACCCCTAGAAAAACCCTCAGAGCCATTCCTTTCGTTTCTTACACCTTTGTTAAAATGTTTCGTTACACCCTTACACCTTAGCCTACCCTGTAGATTAAAATTCATGGTTAGTTACTTTAGGCAAAGTGTGTTTCCTTACATTACCTGTGTTCGCGTGCGTAATTCATTATCTTTGGTTAGGTCGGAAAATTGCACAATGCAATTGGAGTGAAAGTACATATTGTATAATTTTAGTTTATTTTTCGTGTGTTTACTACTTTCACTATTACAGTTATTTCTGAAAGTTATGAAAAGTGGCAGAGCTAAGGGGGCTTCAATCCTTACTCTCTTTATCCTCATCTTCGCCCAGGCTAACGGGAAAAATTATCCGGAAAAATCGTGATAGAAAAAGTTGTGAAATTTTACACATATTAAAAAAAATCGAAAAAATAGAAAAGAAAAAGAAAGAGAAGAAGTTGGAAGTTTATTTAACCAACTAATGTAAAGTTTTGTATTAAGTGGGAGATATCACCACTATTTGTTGTTGTATTATATTTATGAATTGAATGGGAGTTGGCCGTTATGGGAACGCCAACTAAGGATTATTCTTTGTTTAAGATTTTGTTGAATATAATACGTGTCTACCTAAAGCGTGAGTTACATGAGTCAAAAACGTGAGTTATTCAATGATATGAGTCTTATTCATGGGATGGTTGGGAAAGTAATTAAACACACTTAGGATTTTAATCTATTTGTTTGTTTATTTTTTATTTTACACCAATTTATATCCTAAATGTTATCCCTACCCAACCGTATTGTTATATTCGTTGTTAGCTTTCGAGCATCCGGATATGATAATGGCTAAGTGAGAATATTAAATGTATGAATAAGGTAGTGACCATCCGAGTATTAGATTAATTGACTAGTGCGCTAGCGATCAAGTGTGTGACTTGGTGACCATCCATTATGCAAATAACCCGCCAGCGATCCAAGAAGTGCACTAGTGACCATCCGTTAGTTGAAGCGTCGAAGACTCGCGCTAGCGATCTACTAAGTTTATGCAGGAGATGTTTGAACGAAGCTAGGTTCAACCCTTAAGCCTCAAAACCCTTTTTTACCGATTTAGACTTGTTACTCCTTGGCTTTAGTGGGGGAGATGCGTATACTTGTCAAGCTTATGATAGAATATTTGTCACAACTAAGCAACTAAACGATTTAGAATTGTTTTTATATTGAAAAATTATTTTGTTTCTACTTCGTTAAGTGTTTGGTTGTGTGATTATGATAAAACGAATACGTGCTTAATGATAAAAATAAATCCTAATACCTTTTAGGATACATTTTCATAAGATTAAATCTAAGGTTTACTTGGGGACAAGTAAAGTTCAAGTGGGGGGATATTTGATGAACTCAAATAAGTACATATTATTATCATCATTTATCCTATTTATTTGACTTGTTTTATTATATTATTTATGAGAATCGGTACTTTAATGTTTACTTTAGTAATTCTCAGGTAAAAACAAGCAATAGGTGAAACTTGGCGATTTTGGACTAATTATGGAGCAAAACAAGCGAGATGTCAAAAGTCTACCGAAATCAAGAAGATGCGCCGTATCTTTCTCAACAGATACGCCGCAATATCATACTTAGATGAATTCGAAGACTATTGCCTGACTTTGAAGAATGCGTCGCATGTAATTCTATCATGCGCCGCATATGAAACTTTGGTCAACGAAGAAGATCAAACTCATTCTACTCCAGATACGCCGCATTACACTTCTGACATACGGAGTATCACTATCAAGACTTCACCAGATACAATCCAAGATACTGAAGGACATGCGCCGGACACAAGAATCAAGATACGCCGCATCTGAAGACGGTGTACGAATATTCCATAATATATTAATCTTGGACCCCACGCGAAGTTAAGTCAATGCGCCACATCTTCTTACTCAATGCGCCGAATCGAGCCCTCAGACAGAAACTATAAATACCCCAAGACCTAGATGAATTTTGTGTGCAACATAACCCTAAGGAGACGAACTCAGTCGAAGAAGCAACACAAGACACACCCCAAACGAAGATATTAGAGCTGTAAGAAGGTCCTGCATGTATTTAATTCATTAAGTAGTTTTGTTTTATTGTAATAGTACGCTTTAATTCATCAGGATTGATGCGCTTGTGGCCACCATACTGCTCCCCTTAAAATTGTTTTCCCATCAATTAAAGTCTATATGATGATGTTTTTTGTGACTTATATTAGCGCATTGATAACCTATGTGTCTAGCTGAGTCTTGCTTGGGCTGCCATACCCCTTCCTCGCCTATTTAGCTGACGTCTTTGGATAAGTAGGATAGACATAAGTGATCATTAAGGGTTTACTCGCCGATATAATGAGATCCAACGAGACAGATAAGATTACGATACGCTTTATATAGAACTAGCAATAAAACAAGTGACAAGCTACTTAATTATCAGGACAGGCCTTCTTCTGCTTCTAATTATCTATCTGTGTACGTGTATGCTATTCACTGATTCATGCTCATTAGTTTAATTTACTGTTTGATATAACTAATCTGTACCAGTCTCGCAGGCTGAACCCCTGATGAACTCAAATAAGTACATTTTATTAGCATCATTTATCCTATTTATTTAACTTGTTTTACCTTATTATGTATGAGAATCGATGCTTTAATGTTTACTTTAGTGATTCTCAGGTAAAAACAGGTAAAAGGTGAAACTTGGCGATTTTGGACTAATTACGGAGCAAAACGAACAAGATGTCAAAAGTCTACTGAAACCCAGAAGATGCGCCGTATCTCACTCAACAGATACGCCGCAATATCATACTTAGATGAATTCGAAGACCATTGCCTGACTTTGAAGAATGC
>LBNU01017009.1:85644-109480 GCA_014162995.1 Artemisia annua | reverse complement strand
GGTTCCTTGAGATTTTCGCCTCCAAATGTTGCTTCCTTGGTTCTACAAATGCTACTGATACTTTCTGTACGAATTTGCCTTGTTGAGAGCTTGATGATGATAATAATTGAGAGTAGTAATGAGAGTAAATGTCTCCTTCAATTGTTGTTATGACTTGTTGTGAATTGTGTTTAAGAAGTCCCCTTTGGCTTGTCTAATACTCCTAGCAATCAATTAGGAATATAAATGCTAGAACTTGGGTAACAAGACACTAAGAAGGGCCTAGAACTTTGAGACAAAAGACCAAGATTCGTGTACAAGAAGTTAATTTCCTTTGCAGTTTCTCCAGCCGAATCGGTTGCGGGTTGCATCCGATCGGCTGGAGGTGGTAATTAATACCAACCGGTCGGCTGAACTCCAACCGATCGGTTGGTGAACACTGAATGGTTTTGGACTTTGTTCTTCGTTGTGTATTTCTTCATGTACTATCCACACTTAGTTAACTCTGAACTTGGAACTTAGAAATGACCAAACTTCGGTTTCTCCTCATGAATTCCTTCACAAATTGGACTTTGAACTTGGGAATCTTCATGTAATCGCATGTGCTCCATTTTCTTCACTTTTTCCTCATTTTTCCTACATTTGGCTAAATATGCTACAAAAACATACTTTGATACGATTTAGATGCAAAAGCATATAAAAGTAACCAAATAACATGCATAAAAACACTATTAACGCTTCTAAAAACATGTTAACTTTGAGCGTTATCAAATCCCCCACACTTAAACTTTACTTGTCCTCAAGTAAATCTAGAAGAAAACTAAATATCCACATGGTAAACGAAAGTGATTCTGAAAACTATGATGGAAATCCTTCTTATACAAGTACAAGTTGGACCATCTACGTTTAAGCTCTTATAAATGAAATATTGAGATGTTTGACAATATCCAATGATTTTCTTGCGTGATTAACACTTCTAAACACCTCACGAAAGAATAATAAGATATAATTCTATACATTTATTCTTTTGGGCATGTACTTATTATACCCTGTTATTATTATGCTTATATATTTGATGTTTCTGGTATAAATCGTTCGTACAGCACAATATTATTCAAGGGAGCCCGAGAGAGAGATTCATAGGACATACCATAGATCTATAAACAGACATTAACAGTCTGTCTGGTAACCACATGCGCCGCATCTAGTAAAACAGATGCGACACATCCTATCTTTTATTTTATTTTGTTTCGTATTAATTCCAGGCTCGATACGGCGCATCTTCTTCCATAAGATGCGGCGTATCGACTGACCTGATGATTTACAGTTTAATTTTTTAGGTTTTATTTTACTAACTACTAATGTATTATGCAAGTTTGAACCTTCTTAACTCAGGTGTGTTAAAGTCTTGGTGGTATTATAGATTCCTGCACTTTCTGTGGAAACATCATTCATGAAGCTTAAACGTTCTCATCCACAAGAAAGTTGATTTTTCCGTTCTAATTCTTTTATTTTCCAGTTTTTAACCTTTAACACGAACAACGAGGACGTTGTTTAACTTAAGTGGGGAGATGAAGAATTAGAACGCTTACTTGTCCTAAACTTTTTCAAAATATTCTTAAAATGCGCTTAATATATCAAAATTTAAAATTTTTAGCATGTTTTTGTTTAAGTCTAAATTACATAACCGCACACATAAACTTATTTCTTCCAAAAATTAAAACTTTAGTGTGCCGGTGACTTGTAAACTTTAGAACTTGGCTTGTATACTATTCGAGACCACCATAATGAGTATTATCGATATAATTGGAGTGATTTGTCTAACTTGGTAAATTTCTAGGATTACACCCAAAAAGCCTTTATATATTATGTAATATTAGCTAACTACATTGGTTAGTTAACCCCCGTATAAACCCTTTTGTTTACTCTCACTTTTAGAGTAAGATACCCCTAGAAAAACCCTCATAGCCATTCCTTTCATTTCTTACACATTTGTTAAAATGCTTCGTTACACCCTTACACCTTAGCCTACCCTGTAGATTAAAATTCGTGGTTAGTTACTCTAGGCAAAGTGTGTTTCCTTACATTACCTGTGTTCGAGTGCGTAATTCATTATCTTTGGTTAGGTCGGGAAATTGCACAGTACAATTGGAGTGAAAGTACATATTGTATAATTTTAGTTTATTTTTCGTGTGTTTACTACTTTCACTATTACAGTTATTTCTGAAAGTTATGAAAAGTATGGAAAAATTATCCAGAAAAATCGTGATAGAAAAAGTTGTGAAATTTTACACATATTAAAAAAAATCGAAAAAATAGAAAAGAAAAAGAAAGAGAAGAAGCTGGAAGTTTATTTAACCAACTAATGTAAAGTTTTGGATTAAGTGGGAGATATCACCACTATTTGTTGTTGTATTATATTTATGGATTGAATGGGAGTTGGTCGTTATAGGAACGCCAACTAAGGATTATTCTTTGTTTAAGATTTTGTTGAGTATAATTCGTGTCTACCTAAAGCGTGAGTTACATGAGTCAAAAGTGTGAGTTATTCAATGATATGAGTCTTATTCATGGGATGGTTGAGAAAGTAAATAACCACACTTAGGATTTTAATCTATTTGTTTGTTTATTTTTTATTTTACACCAATTTATATCCTAAATGTTATCCCTACCCAACCGTATTGTTATATTCGTTGTTAGCTTTCGAGCATCCGGATATGATAATGGCTAAGTGAGAATATTAAATGTATGAATAAGGTAGTGACCATCCGAGTATTAGATTAATTGACTAGCGCGCTAGCGATCTAGTGTGTGACTTGGTGACCATCCGTTATGCAAATAACGCGCCAGCTA
The DNA here is from genome assembly GCA_014162995.1 of Artemisia annua. Lineage (NCBI taxonomy): Eukaryota > Viridiplantae > Streptophyta > Magnoliopsida > Asterales > Asteraceae > Artemisia > Artemisia annua. The sequence continues at coordinate 106,648 of LBNU01017009.1, read as the reverse complement.
GAGGTGGCAATCACAACCTATTTAAAGAAAAATGGGTTGCTATGGGTCAAAAATAACAACTTATGGGTTGGATTAGGTTACCCCTTTGGCAAAGAAATGGGTCAAATGGGTCAACAATTGGACTTATGTGTATCAACAAATAGGTCGAATGGGTCAACAAATGGGTCGAATGGGTCACTTAAAGGGACGGATGATAACTCAACCACCACTAGGTGTCTTTTTTTATATTTTTATAAGTTTTGGTCCGTTTTTATGTTTTCATCCGATTTTTTACGTTTTCATCCGTTTTTTCCGTTTTCGTCTGTTTTTTCACGCTTTCCTCTGTTTTTCATGTTTTCGCCAGATTTTTTACGTTTTCGTCCGTTTTATTACGTTTTCGTCCGTTTTTAACGTTTTCGTCCGTTTTTTTACGTTTTCGTCCCCTTTTTTTTTACGTTTTTGTCCGTTTTTTCACGTTTTCGTCCATTTTTTACGTTTTCGTCCGTTTTTTCACGTTTTCGTCCCTTTTTCACGTTTTCGTCCATTTTTTCACGTTTTCATCCGCTTTTTCACGTTTTCGTCTATTTTTTTACGTTTTCGTCCATTTTTTTACGTTTTCGTCCGTTTTTTCAAGTTTTCGACCGTTTTTTCACGTTTTCATCAGTTTTAAACATTTTCGTCCCATTTTTTTACGTTTTCGTCCGTTCTTTCACGTTTTTCTCCGTTTTTTACATCTTCGTCCGTTTTTTCACGTTTTGCCCATTTTTAAGTATTCGTCCCCTTTTTACGTTTCGCCTGTTTTTTACTGATTCGTCTGTTTGTCACGTTTTCGTCTTGATTTTTCACGTTCGAGTTTTTTTTATGTTTTCGTCGTTTTTTCAGTTTCCGGACCGGTTTGAACATTTCAACCGTTTTTAACGTTTTCGTCCGTTTTTTTACCTTTTCGTTCGTTTTTTCACGTTTTTGTCAGTTTTTTCTCGTCTGTTTTTTACGTTTTCGTCAGTTTTTACATTTTCGAAGCTTTTTACGTTTTCGTCTATTTTTTTCATTTCGTCCATTTTTTCACGTTTTCACCATTTTTTTGTCACGTTTTCGTCTGTTTTTTTTTCACGTTTTCAACGGATTTTTCACGGTTTTCGTCCATTTTTTACGTTTTCGTCTGTTTTTTTACTTTTTTACGTTTTCGTCCATTTTTTACGTTTGTTTGTTTTTTTCACATTTCGTCTGTCTTTCACACTTTTCATCAGTTTTTACGTTTTCGTCCGTTTTTTAACGTTTTCATTCATTTTACGTTTTCGGCCGTTTTTTAGCGTTTTCGTCCGGTTTTTTGTGTTTTCTCCAGTTCTTTCAACGAAAACATAAAAAAAATAGACTAAAACGATGAAAACGTGAAAAAACAGACGAAAACGTAAAAAATCTGAACGAAAACATAACAAGAGATGAAAACGTTTAAACAATCTGATCTGAAAACGTGAAAAATAGATGAAATGCAAAAAAATCTGACGAAAACATTGAAAAGTCGGGCGGAAAACGTTAAAAAAACTGACGAAAAACGTGAAAAATCGAACGAAAAAACGTAAAAAAACGGACGAAAAAGGTAATTAAAAACTGACGAAAACGTAAAAAACTGACGCAAACGTGAAATAACGAAAACGTTGAAAAAGCGAAACGAAAACGTGAAAAAATGGGACGAAAACGTAAAAAACCTGAACGAAAACGTGAAAAAATCTGACGAAAATGGGAAAAAATGGAGAATTGTAAAAAAATCTGACGAAAAGTAAAAAAAATGACGAACGTGAAAGAAAATCTGCTGATGAAAACGTGAAAAAACGAACGAAAACGTAAAAAACTGAAGAAAACGTAAAAAATCTGACTGAAAACGTGAAAAAACAGATGGAAACGTTAAAAATTCACGAAAACGTAAAAAATTAAGCCGAAAACGTGAAAAAAACGGACGAGAACGTAAAAAATCTCGACGAAACAAACATGAAAAATCTAACTACAAAAACGTTGAAAAAAACGACAAATGTAAAAAAACTGATGAAAAGTTAAAAAAAAACTGACGAAAATGTAAAAAATCTGACGAAAACGTGAAAAAACGAACGAAAAAGTAAAAAAACGGACGAAAACTCAAAAAAACTGACGAAAACGAAAAAAATCTAACGAAAACGTAAAAAATCTGACGAAATCGACGAAAACGTAAAAAATCTGACGAAAACGTGAAAAACCGGACGAAAACGTAAAAAAACTGACGAAAACGTAAAAAGACGGACGAAAACGTATTAAATCGGACGAAAACACTATAATTTAGTGGGTCGACCCGACCCAAACCGTCTGACCCATGACCCGTTCGACCCATTTTTAAAACATGACTCATTTGATGCATGACCCATTTGACCCATAACCCATTTGACCCGTGACCCAAACCAACCCAACCCGACCCATTTGCCACCTCTAGCGCCAGCGATCCAAGAAGTGCGCTAGTGACCATCCGTTAGTTGAAGCGTCGAAGACTCGCGCTAGCGGTCTACTAAGTTTATGCAGGAGATGTTTGAACGAAGCTAGGTTCAACCCTTAAGCCTCAAAACCCTTTTTTACCGCTTTAGACTTGTTACTCCTTGCCTTTAGTGGGGGAGATGCGTATACTTGTCAAGCTTATGATAGAATATTCGTCACAACTAAGCAACTAAACGATTTAGAATTGTTTTTATATTGAAAAATTATTTTGTTTCTACTTCGTTAAGTGTTTGGTTGTGTGATTATGATAAAACGAATACATGCTTAATGATAAAATTAAATCCTAATACCTTTTAGGATACATTTTCATAAGATTAAATCTAAGGTTTACTTGGGGACAAGTAAAGTTCAAGTGGGGGGATATTTGATGAACTCAAATAAGTACATATTATTATCATCATTTATCTTATTTATTTGACTTGTTTTACTATATTATTTATGAGAATCGGTACTTTAATGTTTACTTTAGTAATCCTCAGGAAAAAACAAGCAATAGGTGAAACTTGGCGATTTTGGACTAATTATGGAGCAAAACAAGCGAGATGTCAAAATTCTACTGAAATCTAGAAGATGCGCCGTATCTTTCTCAACAGATACGCCGTAATATCATACTTAGATGAATTCGAAGACCATTGCCTGACTTTGAAGAATGCGCCGCATGTAGTTCTATCATGCGCCGCATATGAAACTTTGGTCAACGAAGAAGATCAAGCTCGTTCTACTCCAGATACGCCGCATTACACTTCTGACATACGGCGTATCACAATCAAGACTTCACCAGATACAATCCAAGATACTGAAGGACATGCGCCGGATACAAGAATCAAGATACGCCGCATCTGAAGACGGTGTACGAATATTCCATAATATATTAATTTTGGACCCCACACGAAGTTAACTCAATGCGCCACATCTTCTTACTCAATGCACCGCATCGAGCCCTCAGACAGAAACTATAAATACCCCAAGACCTAGACAAATTTTGTGTGCAACATAACCCTAAGGAGACGAACTCAGTCGAAGAAGCAACATAAGACACACCCCAAACGAAGATATTAGAGCTGTAAGAAGGTCCTGCATGTATTTAATTCATTAAGTAGTTTTGTTTTATTGTAATAGTACGCTTTAATTCATCAAGATTGATGGGCTTGTGGCCACCATACTGCTCCCCTTAAAATTGCTTTCCCATCAATTAAAGTTTATATGATGATGTTTTTGGTGACTTATATTAGTGCATTGATAACCTCTGTGTCTAGCTGAGTCTTGCTTGGGCTGCCATACCCCTTCCTCGCCTATTTAGCTGACGTCTTTGGATAAATAGGATAGACATAAGTGATCATTAAGGGTTTACTCGCTGATATAATGAGATCCAACGAGACAGATAAGGTTACGATACGCTTCATATAGAACAAGCAATAAAACAAGTGACAAGCTACTTAATTATCAGGACAGGCCTTCTTCTGCTTCTAATTATCTATCTGTGTACATGTATGCTATTCGCTGATTCATGCTCATTAGTTTAATTTACTGTTTAATAACCAATCTGTGCCAGTCTCTCAGGCTGAACCCCCTTTCGTTAGATTAGGCTGTAAAACTAACTTAGGATATTAAAATACTGATTAGGTTAATTAGATAATACGTTCCACTTTTAGTGATCGACACTCTACTTACCATTATATTCATACTGACCGGGTACACTGCTCGTTAAGTGTGTGTGTTATTGATAAGTCGACTAAATATAAATTTAAAACTTGAGTAGGCATTAATACTGCTAAACCGCAACGACACATCACGCGCATCAGTCACCGGAAAAGAAGTCGGCAGTGGGAGGGTTAGAGAGAGGTAGGAGAAATGTTTGTGTGTGTGTGTTTTAGTGAGAGAGAGAGTGGGAGTGAAAATGAAATAAATTAAACAAAAATTTTCCTTTATAAGATTTGAGGGACTAAACTTGTACAAACAAAAGTGAGGGGGCGTGGTGTAACTGTGGGGCGGAGGGACCAAAACTGCCAACTTGGCTAAACTTTTCACAAAAACGATTCGGGACTCATTTGACATGGCAAATGCAATACGATTCGAGTTTTCTAGGTTGTGCTGGGTCAATCAAGAAATAAAGTTCTCGTTTCTAAATATATCTCACGTTTCTCAAGCCCAAATAACATGCAATTAAAGTTTTAAAATTTCAGGTACGTATAATAAATTATTTGGCTAGAAATAGGTTTAGGAAAAGTACCGGGTGTTACATACTCCTTCCGTTTCAGAAAGAGTGTCTACAAACAAATTTTGTGCAGTTTATGATAGGTGTAATAAAAGTAGATTCAAACTAATGAAATGTCATTTTTAGTCATGCCTTTATGAATCAATTAAATGAAAACTTTATAATATGCAAAGTATTCAAAGGTAAAATAGATAAAGTGGTGATTATTAATTTCATATATAATAAACCAATCAATGATATTTTATACAATATTTATGCTGGATTAATTACAAATTACATGTATGCGATGTCATTGTAATGCTTTCACAACAATAAGAAGTGCTATGTTATGAGAGAAAAGTTCATTTTCTTACTCTTATTTTGATGCTTACCGAGGGACAAATCTCCACCATCCATATAGTTTGATCTAATGGTGGTGATTAATCTAATATTTAGTTTTATAAACTTTTTTACTCTTCATCTATATAAGCTTTTTTTCTTTCTAATTCTTCTTTTAATATCAGATTTATTTTCACACACGTAAATGTGTTTCTCTCTCAATAACTTCATGGTTTCTTCATCACCTACCCCTAAGTTAGTAACTGCCAATCACCATCACCATCACCATTGAGATCACAAACACCATTCCGATCATCAACATCACCTCCCAATCACCATCACCATTTCGATAATCATCTCATCATCCCCCAAAGTTATCATCTTTTTTATGGCTTTCGTTTGATTTAAATGAATCATTTTAAAGCTGATTTAATTGATATTTTTGCGGTTGATAATGCTGTTGAGTCAGTTGATAACTATGTGGATCAAGTTGTTTAACATTTCTTGTGATCAAGTCGCACACCAAATGTTTGATGAAATGCCTGAGTGAAAAATATTTGATAATCTTGTTATCTGCTCTTTTAATTTTGCTTATTAATTAAGCTGTTTGTTTAATATTTGGTTTACCTGAATTTTTGCTTATTAATCAGACATAATGCTATTTTTATGTCTGATTGTTGTTTTGTATCTGGTATTACTTGTGATATTCTCTTAAAAATAATACGATACTTAGGTTTGATTTTCATGTTTATATCACTTGTGATATTCTGATAAAAATGATGCAACCGTTAAGTTTGATTTTAATGTTTATATCACTTGTGATATTCTGTTAAATTTTCTGAACTATCACAAGTGATAATAGTGTTCTCATATGGTTTTCTTGTTGCAAACCTATTTGCATACTCTATTATCAACTTATTTTGGTCATTCATTTCATGAACAAGGATCTTTGCAGTATATCTCATTCCCATGTTGTTCATCTTTTTGGAGGAACCTTTGGTATCACATGTGATATCTTAGATGTGCCAGCTTCTTCTTTTTGTTGAATCAGTGGTGGTAATGGAGGAACATGTTATATCACAGGTGATATCACGTACTAAACAATGATCAATTTTCAACCCCAACCTCTTTTGTTACCTCTGTTAATGCACTGTAGTTATCACCAATATTCATTTATAATTCTTGACTTTTTCTTCTAGGTACTTGAATAATGATATTATTACTTAGAACTAATATAGGGTCTCTTACAAACACAATCACTTGACATGAGAACATGTGATTGCTTCTCAACTTGTGCATCTCTCTCTTAGGCGTTTCGTCAAACACCTTTCATGAAAGTGCATTAACTTACACATTAGTGCATTAACTTACGATGAGTCATTTGTAGTTCTACAAAAAAAAAATTATACTTGTTTTACGAAAGCATGTTGAGTGTTATAACTTATAGATTAGTATTATATCACAAGTGATATTGCACTGAGAAAAAAAAAAGTTTTTATGAAAGTGATACAGATTTTACTTACGAGATCTTAAATTTATAATAGTCTCGATTACCTAAGGTCTACCCTAATGCACTAACGGACAGTGTATCCGGTCACGTGTAGACTAGTAATGGTAAAACCGAGGTCATCCCATGAGCTATGTGTGGTGGATCCTATTTAAGTCTAGTATCATGTTTTAAAATAGTTTTGATATTGAAATGATTAATTAAACTAAATAAGACAGAAATAAAATAAAAATTGAAATTAAATAAGATTGTGAGCAATAGGGAGAAAGTGTACTAGCCTAGCTAGTCATCATATATTGCCATGATTATGTTCTCTATAAAACTATTCGAGTGGAACAAGTGGGGCGGACATATATCACTAGGTTCCTTTGGTCGATTTCTATAGACTATCTCCCTAGAATCCTGTCGAGAACCAAAGGCGCTACCTTTGTAAGTAAGCCGACGTCCGGTAGACTTGTTTGAGACATTAAGTGCCACTACATGCTAGACTTATCTTTGTATGGCCCAGCCTGTCGGATCTTAGACCATACATCTAACTACATAATTTTATCCAACCCGGAAGGTGGACCTTTGGTCGATTTGCACACAAGGTCAATAACTAGCACTTACGGTCTGCTTTCCCATTTCCCTTGCAACCTAACTACACTAGGGTCCTTTGGTCGATTCGCCTAGCGTACCAAGTACAACCGGTTCTTCAAAACTACTACAACTAGAGGATCTAACAATAAACTAAGCATGCACATACTAGAAGCATTTATGAATAGTACGAAAACATAATCACATCAAAATAGAAATCATAAATAGGCTAGCACCAAAGGTGCTTAGCCGATCATGTTATAAAGAACACCCAAAATCAATGTTTAATATAGTGAATGAAGAAATGAATTCGGAAATGTAATTAAAAAAATGAAAACTAAAACTTATGGTGTTTATAGGTGTGATCTCTCCCTTGGAATTGCTCCGTATGCTGCTATAGGTGGCCTCCTAAAGACATCCCTTCGTTCTCTGACTTTTGGTGGTGTATGAGATGTGTCAAATGTAGAAATGAGGGCTGGTATTTATAGGCCCAACACAGCTACGGCGTAACCCTATGAATATGAACTGGTTACGCTGTAATTAGTGTAACCGTGAATGATCTTATCCAATAGCATTAGCTACGGTGTAGTTGAGACACTTGTTACGCCGTAGCTCCTTAGGGTTTCATATTCGCCGTAATCTTTAGTGTAGTTACGCCGTAATCTTTGCTATAATCTTGGATCTTGTTTTGATCTTCTACTATGCCGTAACTTCATAATGTGGTTACGGCGTAGCCTTCATTACTCGGAATTCTTCAAAGTCTTGGATAATTACGGGGTAACTTAAGGTTGTTGTTCCATCGTAATTCCTGGTCCGCGTTTACTTTAGTCATCATATTTGAATTCCTAGCTACGGCGTAATGGACAGTGTGAGTTACGCCATAGCTTACTTCAGCATACGAAAATGTGTATCTTTTGCGAGTTCTATCCAATTTCCACGTATCTTTAGCTCCTATGCTCATTTGTAACCTGGAAACGAAATATAAAGAAATCAGAGTATATATCCTTATAATCAATATAAATAACGAGCATATTAGGGGGAAATTGATACTTAATTATCAGGACTATATGATGTTATCAAATATCACCCCACTTGAACTCTACTTGCCATCAAGTACACAAATCTCCACCACTAGAGCTATGGTCAAAACAATCTTCGAAGGCAATATTCGGTAAACAAATTATAAGGCTTAGGTGAAGTGTGGTTACTAACACACTATGGAAAATGCGACAAAGAACAGCGATACATGACCGAAATGCCGGGCAAGACATCAATGCCTGCTCAAATCCCTCACCTAAGTATGATTCATGACTTAAGGGTAGGATAAGACATGGGATGCTGATGCAGGTTTTACCGACCGGGTTTTAAATTTATGATTGTTCTCGTCTACCTAAGGTCTACCTAATGCACTATCGGGCAGTGTACCCGGTCGTGTATANTCATTGTTCTTGTGTTCATCTTAAGTTATATAATATATTCCGCGTATTATATAAGTTTCTATTCAAGTCAGCTTCTATACTAGATCGTTTGCTCAACTGGGATCAACAGTTTCATATTCGCCGTAATCTTTAGTGTAGTTACGCCGTAATCTTTGCTATAATCTTGGATCTCGTTTTGATCTTCTACTATGCCGTAACTTCATAATGTGGTTACGGCGTAGCCTTCATTACTCGGATTCTTCAAAGTCTTGGATAATTACGGGGTAACTTAAGGTTGTTGTTACATCGTAATTCCTGGTCCGCGTTTACTTTAGTCATCATATTTGAATTCCTAGCTACGGCGTAATGGGGACAGTGTGAGTTACACCATAGCTTACTTTAGCATACAAAAATGTGTATCTTTTGCGAGTTCTATCCAATTTCCACGTCTCTTTAGCTCATATGCTCATTTGTAACCTGGAAACGAAATATAAAGAAATCAGAGTATATATCCTTATAATCAATATAAATAACGAGCATATTAGGGGGAAATTGATACTTAATTATCAGGACTATTTGATGTTATCAAATATCACCCCACTTGAACTCTACTTGCCATCAAGTACACAAATCTCCACCACCAGAGCTATGGTCAAAACAATCTTCGAAGGCAATATTCGGTAAACAAATTATAAGGCTTAGGTGAAGTGTGGTTACTAACACACTATGGAAAATGCGACAAAGAACATCGATACATGACCGAAACGCCGGGCAAGACATCAATGCCTGCTCAAATCCCTCACCTAAGTATGATTCATGACTTAAGGGTAGGATAAGATATGGGATGCTGATGCAGGTTTTACTGACCGGGTTTAAATTTATGATTGTTCTCGTCTACCTAAGGTCTACCTAATACACTATCGGGCAGTGTACCCGGTCGTTTATAGTGTAGTTAACGGTAAAATCGAGGTCGTCCCAAGAGCTATGCGTGCAGATTAAATCTAAGTTCTAATGTCACTGGTTTTAAATGGGGTTTTGTAAATGATTTAATTAAACTAAGAAATTAAATGAATTAACGAAAGCAATTAAAATGTAAAGAGATATCAGTAGGTAGAGAAGTGTTAACCTAATTACTACTCTTGTTATGTCATGATTACTTTTTCTAATAAATGCATTCTATCATTTCATCTGGGGTTTAAAGTCGACTAGAGTCAGTTGGTCAATTCGTCTAGTCCTATCTTCCACATTGTCATATTCCTATAACCTAATGATTACAAGAGTTCCGGGGTCTACAATGTGGAAGAGTCAATAAGCACCTCTACTAACTTAGACTAGTTTAGTTGGATCTGACCTTTCAGAACTTAGATCCCTCCTAATTCCTTAAGCAATTCCGTTTGGTAAGTGGTCGTTCGTTGAAATTTCCACACGAATAGTGATAGTCCTATGGTCTATTCCTATCACTAAACACAACCTTATTCACTATGGGTCTTATGGTCAATTCTCCTAGCTTCATAGGTACTACCAAACTTCCATGCTACCAAAACAAGGGTGTCCCAAAACATGCTAAGAAAGTATGCAAATAAAACGATAAAAATACGAGAAAACTAAATCATAACAATAACAATTTCATAATGAGGCTAACACCAAAGGTGTTTAGCCACTCATATTAAAATATGCAGTAAAATTGATGTTCAACATGGTAATGGAAAACATAGATTGAATACAAGAATCTAATATGAAAATGGTAAAACTTATGAGTTGAACGCGTGAATTCTCCCTTGTAACTGACTTGTATGCTTGCAGAAATTCGTCCTCCTTGGATCCCTAATTCCTCCTCTGGTTTTTGAGTGTGTGAAAGACATTGTAAAATGCGGAATTAGGGCTGGTATTTATAGTCTCGACATTGTTACGGCGTAACCACTAGGGTTAACTACCCCGTAGCCTTTGAATCTTGATACTACGCTGTAAGTTGATGATATGTTACGGTCGTAGAACTCTCGTACACCATTCTACGACGTAACCTTATGAGTGGTTACGCGGTAACTCCATCTTGGATCACAAAATTCTTCTAAGTGTTGAAGGTAAATCTACGGCGTAACCTCAGAATGAGTTACGAATAAGAAACCTCTCGTACCCTCATCTACGCCGTTACCCATAAGTTGGTAACGTCGTAGTTTCTTGGTCAAAAACCAAGTTGTCACCACCCGCTGTTCACCCAATCTCCAAGCTTCAAGATGCAAAAACCTGATCATTATCCAACAAGTGAGTGTGCCAATGGCCGACGTCATGATGGGCACACCACTTGGTCTTCATGTTGGTGCATAAATGCTACCAACTCAATTCCTCTAATGTGATCAAAGTGGCCTCCTCTATAATAATCAAATAAGCTCATACTTTGTGATATACATTGTTGCACCATAAATAAACTATCTACATACAAAAATTCACTTTCTTTTTATTTTTTTAACATAATAAATTACAAGAATAATAACATCCCTCCACTTGAGATACATAAATGCTACCAACTCAATTCCTCCAATGTGATCGAAGTGGCCTCCTCTATACTAATCAAATAAGCTCATACTTTGTGATATACATTGTTGCACCATAAATAAACTATCTACATACATAAATTCACTTTCTTTTTTTTTTAACATAATAAATTACTTGAATAATAACATCCCTCCACTTGAGATGAACCATAAATGAAATATTTGGGGGGTCTTCAATGATCTTCAAAAATATGTCTTTGATGTAGGCGTGATTTCCAAATCTCTCTACTCGAACCTCAAATTAGAGCAAGCGGCAACTTCCCGATCATTAGCTAAGACTATAGGGTAGGGGCTAAGGTGAATAGGTGTATCGAAAAAATAATTATAAGGGTATGNTAAAATAATTTGCATGTTTCTCACCCCAAGTATTGAAAACAAAGTTCAAGAGTAAAAGTGGGGCTATGACTCACCTCAGGTCCAGCAAACAGCATAAATATCAATAGAAGCAATGAAAGTATCAACTATCTTGCAACGGCGACTACGGACTCGGCACTACCTAATAATATCAATACGCCTCAGCATAATTCTCAAATAAATATTTCCCAAAACCCGAACATATCCCATTTCCGTTTTCAAAACCTCTTTCTCATATTCGTTTTAGTGTTTGGTATCCATGTGTGTGTTTTCAATGCATATGGTAGAACCATGTAGAATGGGCATTGATTGTACCCTGCATCGATCGGTCGGTTCGGTATCTTCTCTAGTATCCATTGCAAAGAAGAATCTGGTTATGAACCAAAATTAGTCCGCCGTAGCGTTTGAAATGCTTGCTACAAGCAGCCATGCCCCTTATCCGTAAACGAAGTCACAAATTTCTCCAGTAGCTATTCGACTCGAAGTTTTATAGTCATCGCGAAGATCTTGGGTAACGAGTAGGTAGAGTAGCATGGAACGCTATGCGAAGGAGTCGTTCCTCGGGTAGGTGGCGTACCGTATTTCTCTTCGAGTTGAAGTACGATGTCGGTTAAGTCGAAATACATAGAATGGAAAGGAGAGATAGAACAATTCAAAACGACGAGCGAGATTTCAGGCATAGGATGAGAAACTTAATTCTCAGTAAAGTTTAAGCAACCATCCCAGCATAACATGATTCCTACCTGAATTATACATAGTGGCCAGTCTCTGTATAATTAAGGTCCAATGATGTCATGCTAAGTTTAGTACAAAATAGATAGTAAACATTTGTAAGTTTATGGAAGGATATGACGATAGTGACGATAGTTAAGAAGGTGAAGTCGAGTAATTCATTGGATGGACAGCAAAACGAAAGTGCAGCGCATAATTCTCATCACACGGGGACAGTCATCCTGAGTCTCATTATTACTCTTTGGTATCTTCTCGCTTTCGATTCTCCTTGGTTATTTCCTTTCCTCGGCTTCGCAACTTCCACTCTTCCACCAGTTCTCACACACTTCAGGTAGTGCTCCTTCTTTCTTCATCTAACACACAGCGATACTGGCCTTCCGATCCGACCCGGGAGGTGTCAGAACCAATGCATGGGTCTTAGATCTACGGTCTCCAAGCTAAGTATCCACCTTACAACTCTTACGACAACGTCTCAGCACACCAAACCAGAGCGGTGAAGCCTATAATAGTCCCTTAGTTAATTCTCAGTGCGTCTCAAATTCCTCCAGCTTTGACAACATAAGCCTTCCACGACCACTATGCGTCTTTCTGGTTTTCTTTACCTTAGCGAAATTTCTCATTCCTCTTGTTTTTCGCTTTCTCAGCGTCATCATCCACCAAGCCTTACTCCTTACCATTTCCAGGGCACAACTAGAATGGGACTCAAAGAAGTGGTGAGTATAGGTCTGTAGGTCAGTACCCCTCCTCTGGGGGTTCAGAACTCGACTTCTCGTTCTTGGAGTGGTACTTCCACTACCCTTATATCTGCAAACCACTTCCCTGGTTGTATTTCATTCCCATTAGATATTCAAAGTACTACGAAATGTAGCTGTTTCACGAGTATCACGCATCCTCTTTAGACGGCCAATATCAATATAGGCTCTATCTTGAGTGGTTCAGCGTGAGCTTATCTCAAGTCACCATTAGGGACAGCTCCGAAATTAGCAACCTGATTTTCGCATGTCGATGCCATTCGCCTTTACAATTCATATTTTTATCCTCCCATTTTTCGCTTGCCACGAAGTTTGCAACAATCCCCAACGTTAATCATCTAAATTCCCTCCTCAATACCTCAAATAATGTCACTTTAATTCGCCAGATCAGAGATTACCTATTTCGTCCCATAGTGTTTACGAACATATTCGTCTTCTCACAATTACCAATTCGAAATACGGTTTCAATCGTTTCTACCCAACGTTCTAAGCAACAACCTCTCCGACCTCGGCCCTTCCAATTGACATACAACTTCGTTAATCCTCATACGTCCTTACGGGCATCGTATTTGGTGGATGGGCGATTCGTATCGGTTTTGTGTCTGGTCACTCAATTTGGCCACTTAACTGCTCAATGCATGCACAACTCACTTAGCATTTTGCGAGACCGGATTGTTGGTAGTTTAGTTCATAATGACTAGAGTTGTCCACGACGTCCTGTGCTAATAGCTGCAACAAGTCGTATCTGTGTGGTACCTACTAAGTCTTCGTTCGGGGTATCAATCTGTCCCCACATCATCAACGAACATATACAATTTGAATATCGGGATAACATCGCACAAAAACTTTGCTCCTCGTCGTTTAAAGGAATGAACTTCAAGGCACGATATTAAGAATATACTATTCCACTCAACGATTGTAGTTCAAACTTCGCCTAGTAAACAGGTGCTTGGATCGTCGCACATCGGGTTTGGAACGATGTCTCGCAAGTTCCATACGAGACTAGTGAATAGTCACCACGGTGATAACGGATAAGTAAACACAAAAAAAATGCGTAAGCGAACTCCAATAGCATGATCATTCGGTGTCGGCACCAGATTCTTAAAAGTTCATCAACGGCGAATAGAAAGTGGCGTTAAGGATAATGACGGTAGCTACTAAAGAATCTTAGGTTATCTAACCGATAACTTTCGGTTTAGAATCGCAATAATCAAATCATAACTATTTCACACTCTTGGCGTTAATAGTTTTAAGATGATTCGTTTAGGACACGCTAAATGGCGTTTCAGAACAACAGGACGAATGGTCCGATTTCAGCTTAACCAATAACGAATATGACGAACATATGATATGTTTACCGCTCTAGAATCGAATAGTGAGGACGGATAGGGAGGGAGACACAGTCTATGAACACGTTATATATTACCATATTCAGGATATCACACACAATTCACGAGTCATAAGGGTAGGTTATACGCTTAATAATTTTCCTCCGACGCACTCATCGGCTTATGGGGTCTCAACCAATGAGTCCGATACTGTTGCGGTCTAGTTTATTAACGTTAAACCAACCCGATAACTCAAACCATACAAATCTTCTAAATCAATATGCCACATACCCAATAATCCAAACATAAGCTCAATATGCCATTCGATTTGTAAATCCAGGCTTTCCCATGATATCCAAATTATCCACCACTTCAAAAAATCGCATAGGAAGGCATCAGTGAAGTCCATATCGCTCACTAATTTCTCTAGCGTCTAACTCCCAATTCATTATCGCAATCAAATCATTCTCTCATAATATTCTCACACATAATATAAGTATGCTTCGGCTTGGCGGGCTGGCGGGCGATCGGTCGAGGATCGCTCTTCTATAAAAATCGGTTATAGTTTAGGTTTTTATTACCTAGTTCTCTATAACCTTGGCTTGATACCAATCTATAACACCCCAAAAATTTGGTACAGCGGGAAGACTATTCAAGCTTTCGGGGTGCTACGGGATTGGTATCCAACACAAGTCATAATAAAGAGATAAAGTTAAACATAAATAAAAACACATCCAACGGGGTTTTAAAGTCTTACATCATCCCAAGTTTACCAAAGTAAGGACCCAAAAGAACAAAAGTAGGTCCCCAAATATATATCAGAGTTATTTAAAGAAAGTAGATTCCTTAAACCAGATTGCCGTACCAAGCCTTCCATGCAATGCATCTTCCATCAAATTTAATTACCTGAGAAAACGTGTAAAAGTCAGCTTTCGCTGGTGAGATCATAGGTTTAGACTTATAACCAAATTTCCAAGTGGACATATACGCAAACTTCTTGCTAGCTAGACTATGCCTCAATAATCCTGCGGATACCTTCCCGCTAAACAAAACACTTATAGGTGACCACTACAGTCATCCTAAGGAGCCTTGCGACCACCTTAGGGATTTCTTAATATCATCCTAAAGGAGGCCACGCTACGACTTTTAGGGATTCACCAAAAATAATATATCCTAAGGAGTCAACCTTAGGATTCACCAAAGCATCTTAGTCTATACGCATGCAAGTTTCTATATAAGTAAAAGCAATAGTAGTCCACGCCTAGTGCCGAAGTCAACGTAGTGCCTAATTATCGCAATCAAATATATTTCACGACATATAATTATACGATACGAATTAAACTCAACATAATCAATCATTAATTCCCATAATTTCTGAAAACCGTTTTAATAAAATTAACGATTCATTTTAAATTATAAATCGTAGTTCAATTCAGGTTCTCAAATTTACCAGTTGTCACATCCTCCCAGCCTCAGAAGAAACCCGTCCCGGGTTTCACTTAAAGTTACCCATCAAGATCGAATAAAGATAGATTCACAAAATTTCATCCTCACATTCACCACGTGAATGGAGGGCTATCTCAAAATTTTCAACAAGCTCAAAGACAACGATATGACTTGGCTTAGATCGCCAGATTTTTCACGAATAGGATTTCAACGGGCTCCTCAAAGGAGTTTGACGTTCATCACCATGGAACAACATTTTTTTTCCGGATTCGCAGTGGCAATCTTTACCGAAAGCGTTCTCTCAAAATATTCGTCAAGAGTCTTGTGGACTTTTTCAAGTCCCGATACAAGAACGAGTATGGTGAGTTTAAATTCTAAAGAGAATTCTTAGGCGAAACAGAATAGCAAGGATTAAATTTCTCACGTTTACGAAACGTATCCCACCATCTCTAGGTGATACCTTCATCATTCTCTTGCTCTACCTTTCGGTTCTTAATATTCATTTCAACGGTCTCACGAACGAAAGTCAATATAGCGAATATGTGATCTCCAATTCCGGTTCAGCGAGATTTATGTCGACACATTCGTCTATAACGAGTCCTGAACGGTATAATCTTGACACCAGGTCGTTTTCCTTAACTTAGGAAGGTTTGGGGAGAGGCGGATGTCTCTCCCAGCCTCCTTTCAAAGTTACTAATGACAGCTCAAAGCTTTATCCTCGACGTACGAACGATTCTCTTACTCTGACCATCTGATTGGGGAGGTTACGTAACACTCCTATTACCACTCATCCCCATGGTCATCTTGTATAGATTTCCAGAAATTCAACATAAACGACAGTCTTCACAAGACGTGATAGAAATCGGCACTCTATGCCGGGAAGTCAACTTTTCTCCTTGATAATCTCAGTGTATTAATCGCAGTCCACTAACGAGTAACCTATTTTGCTGGAATGAGCTTTCCCCATCTTCGAGCAAAATCACCGAAACCTTAAACTACGCAACAACTTGATTTTAGCTTAATCTCGCAACTCATCAAACAAGAACTGTCACGAGATTAGACCATGTATCAAGTTGTTGAGATGAATAATTTAACGTCTTTGGTGATTTGGCTCAATTTAGGAATTGCTCAAAACAACCGAATAGGTACCTACAGCTAAAATTCAGTGTTCATAAGGCGGTTTTAATGTGCGTACTTCTTGCTCGACTAAGAGTGTCGGCAGTAACGTCTTCCTTTTTCGCAGATAATAGCGAATTTGCAGTCATATTCACCAGGTAGTTCTACCTAGCGAGTCTACCTTAACGGTCCGCTCTTTCTGATTTAAAACATATCGTAACCACATGGTCAGTGTATATCATACACTTCGCGCGCCACAGGTGTTGTTTTCCCCGAATTTTGTGTGCAATTACAACTGCACCCGATGTTAACTCAAGAGTGGTGCAGCTCTTCTCGCATGTCTCGAATTAACGAGAGGCGTGAGCTACTTTCTTCTTCATTTATATCAAACATTTCACCAATCTTTTATATGATGTATCACTATACACAACAACACCTACGCTATCTTTCGATACAGCTAGGTTATGTGTACTATACTGCACCTACTTCCAAAATCACCATGCTTCTTCTTCGGGCTCTCCTTAGTTACCCTTTTCCTATCCCAGTAGGAATGGTACGAACAACTCAATCCTTAACAGACTACATTTCAACATAACCCAAGTAAACACAAATCACATGACTAGGAAGTCGAACGGTCAAATTTTTAAACTTCGTTCTCCAAGAAGTTAGTATATAGTTGTCCCTTCTCAAGCAGACTTAAAGGTTATCCCAGGCGTCCTTCGGGCTTATCCCTACTTCTCGAGCAGTTTAGCCCATTATCATTGGCTACTAATACCGCTTGACTACTTAGGGTTCACGTACACTATGAAGGCGCCTGAGGTACTGGTTAACCGACATGCCTAACCAGAGGTTTCGTAAGTCACAACAGCGTAAACACAGCCTTCAAGATTTTTCCCTTCCCGGGTCATTGCTGGTGATGGTATTCCGATCATGGATCGATTCCTCAACTAGACGTTTGAATCTCGAAGCTGATCAAATAGGTTTAACTTTCTGTAAGGGGCATCGGTTCTTCACCGCGGTTTGCTAATCGCCATATTCTAAGTCCGAGTAGCTTGAGTCTTAACCAAAAGAGGTATAAACGTAATGAGTACAATCTTTCCATTAGTTCCTCCATCACTAAGCAAGTGTACATCCGTTCCCACTAACAGTCGGCTAGTCCCAATGGTATTCTTACTTGTCAATGCATAGGGTAGAACCATGTAGAATGGCATTGATTGCTACCTGCAATCGATCGGTCGGTTCGGTATCTTCTCTAGTATCCATTGCAAAGAATCTGGTTATGAACCAAATATAGTCCGCCGTAGCGTTTGAAATGCTTGCTACAAGCAGCCATGCCCCTTATCCGTAAACGAAGTCACAAATTTTCCAGTAGCTATTCGACTCGAAGCTTTGTATAGTCATCGCGAAGATCCTTGGGTAACGAAGTAGGTAGAGTAGCATGGAACGCTATGCGAAGGAGTCGTTCCTCGAGAGTAGGTGGCGTACCGTATCTCTTCGAGTTGAAGTACGATGTCGGTTAAGTCGAAATACATAGAATGGAAAGGAGAGATAGAATCAATTCAAAACGCGAGATTTCAGGCATAGGATGAGAAACTTAATTCTCAGTAAAGGTTTAAGCAACCATCCCAGCATAACATGATTCCTACCTGAATTATACATAGGTGGCCAGTCTTTGTATAATTAAGGTCCAATGATGTCATGCTAAGTTTAGTTACAAGAGAATAGATAGTAAACATTTTGTAAGTTTATGGAAGGATATGACGATAGTGACGCATAGTTAAGAAGGTGAAGTCGAGTAATTCATTGGATGACAGCTAAAACGAAAGTGCAGCGCATAAGTCTCATCACACGGGACAGTCATTCCTTGACGTCTCATTATACTCTTGGTATCTTCTTACTTCTCGATTCTCCTTGGTTATCCTCCATTTCCTCGGCTCCGCAACTTCCACTCTTCCACAGTTCTCAACACACTTTCATGTAGTGCTCCTTCTTTCTTCATATAACATATGCGACACTAGCCGTCCGATCCGACCAGGAGGTTGTCGGAACCAATGCATGGGTCTTAGATCTACGGTCCCTGCTAAGTGTCCAAACTACAACTCTTACGACACGTCTCAGCACACCAACCAGAGTGATGAAGCTTATAATTGTCACACTTAGGTTAACTCTCAGTGCGCCTCAAATTTCCTCCAGCTTTTGACAACGTAAGCCTCCACGACCTCTTGTCGTCTTTCTGGTTTTCTCTTACCTTAGCGAAATCTTCTCATTTCCTCTTGTTTTTCGCTTTCTCAGCGTCATCATCACCAAGCCTTACTCCTTACCATTTCAGGGCACAACTAGAATAACTCAAAGAAGCGGTGAGTATAGGTCCGTAGGTCGGTACCTCTCATCTTGTGGGTCCAGAACTCGCCTTCTCGTTCCTTGAGTGGTCTTCCCACTACCTTTTATTTTCAACCACTTCCCTGGTTGTATCTCATCCCATTAGATATTCAAAGTACTACGAAATGTAGCTGGTCACGAGGTAATCACGTCATCCTCGTTAGACGGGCCAATCCATCAATATAGTGCTCTATCTTGAGCGGTTCAGCATGAGCTATCTCAAGTCACCATAGGGACAGCTCCCCGAAATAGCAACCTGATTCGGCATGTCGATGCCATTCGCCTTACAATTCCATATTTTTATCTCCCATTTTCTCGCTTTGCCACGAAGGCAACAATCCCCAACGTAATCATCTTAAATCCTCCTCCTCAATACCTCAAATAAGTCACTTTAATATCGCCAGATCAGAGATTACTATTTCGTCCCATAGTGTTTACGAGACATATTCGTCTTCTCACAATTACCAATTCGAAATACGGTTTCAATCGTTTCTACCCAACGTTCTAGAGCAACAACCTCTCCGACCTCGCCCTTCCAATTGACATACAACTTCGTAACTCCTCATACGTTCCCTTACGGGCATCGTTTTGGTGGATGGGCGATTCGTATCGGTTTTGTGTCTTGGTCACTCATTTGGCCACTTAACTGCTCAATGCATGCACAACTCACCTTAGCATGTTTTGGCGAGACCTGGTTGTTGGTAGTTTAGTTCATAATGACTAGAGGTTGTCCACGACGTCCTGTGCTAATAGCTGCAACAAGTCGTATCTGTGTGGTCCTACTAAGTCTCGTTTCGGGGCTATCAATCTGTCCCCACAATCATCAACGAACTATACAATTTGAATATCGGGATAACATCGCACAAAAACTTTGCTCCTCGTCGTTAAAGGAATGAACTTCAAGCACGATATTAAGAATACTATTCCACTCAACGATTGTAGGTTCCAACTTCGCCTAGTAAACAGGTGCTTGGATTCGTCGCACATCGGGTTTTGGAACGATGTTCTCGCAAGTTCCATACGAGACTAGTGAATAGTCACCACGGTTATAACGATAAGTAACACAAAAAAAAATGCGTAAGCGAAACTTCCAATAAGCATGATCATTCGGTGTCGGCACCAGATTCTTAAAAGTTCATCAACGGCGAATAGAAGTGGCGTTAGATAATGACGGTAGCTATCTAAAGAATCTAGGTTATCTAACCGATAACCTTTCGGTTTAGAATTCGCAATAATCAAATCCATAACTATTCACACTCTTGGCGTAATAGTTTTAAGATGATTCGTTAGACGACGCTAAATGGCGTTTCAGAACAACAGGACGAATGTCCGATTTCAGCATTAACCAATAACGAATATGACGGAAACATATGGATATGTTACCGCTCTAGAATCGAATAGTGAGGACTGGATAGGGAGGAGACACAGTCTATGACAACGGTATATAATTACCATATTCAGGATATCACACACAATTCACGAGTCATAAGGGTAGGTTATACGCTAATAAATTTCCTCCGACGCACTCATCGGCCTTATGGGGTTCGTCAACCCAATGAGTCCGATAACTGTTGCGGTCTAGTTTATTAACGTTAAACCAACCCGTAACTCAAACCATAACAAAATCTTCTAAATCAATATGCCACATACCCAATCAATCAAACATAAGCTCAATATGCCATTCGATTGTAAAATCGAGGCTTCCCATGATATCCAAATTATCTCAACCACTATCAAATAAAATCGCATAGAGCATAGTGAAGTCCTATCGCATCACTAATTTCTCTAGCGTCTAACTCCCAATTCATAATCGCA
>LBNU01017009.1:71809-83047 GCA_014162995.1 Artemisia annua | reverse complement strand
CCCCCCACTTAAAATGTACAAAGTCCCTTTTGTACGCAAATAAGCAATAGAATAAAAGGAGATAGGTAGAATTTGAACGAGAACTTCCCTGAAATTCGCTCTTAAAAATGATACAAGAATCATGTTTGAGAAAACATGACTTCGCTTCGGCTAAGGAGCAAACTTCAAATCCCTGAAATCACGCAATTACCCACTACCATAAAATCTAAAAAGAAAAATAAAATAAAATAAAATCCTAACTCACTTTCGTAGGAATCACGGTTGCATTTAGCAAATGCAACAAGCCTTTTAAACCACTCGGTGTCCTGAGTGGACGATTGAAGTCTCGTGAGGGTTTACAGTGAACACATCCACAAAGTTCATTTAAAAACTAATACAAGGTTAAAGCATGTTTGTTATTAAAGTTTTTTAAAGAACAGAAGAAAGTTACGGCGTAGACTAGGTAATAGTATTACGCCGTAAAGAATGACACCTGACAAAAGTCGAATATCTGATGGAGGCTACGGCGTAACCATATTCCGAATTACATCGTAGGATGTTTCTAAGACGAAAATCCAGCAGCAAAAACTCCGTGGCCAGCTCCTCCACCATCCTTTCTTTATTACCTGCAAAAAGGATCAAAACAAAGCATACCAAACCAACTAAACTAATAAAAAGAAAAAAGAAAAAGATAAATTGGGTTGTCTCCCGAAAAAGCACTTTTGTTTATTACCAAGTCTTTAAGTTAGACTCAAGGCTTTAGTAACTATGCTGGTTCCCCACCAAGTTTGGTGTTCATCTCATTTCTGATCATTGTCTTGAAATTTTCTCCATTCATACGTCCTACTGGGAGTTGTTTATCCTTTGCCTTTTTGGTGCACACGAAGCTCTCGATTTCCTCAATAATGTATCTACGTACATTGAATGTTTCAAGCTTGACTTTGGGTGGATCATATTTAATTCCCTCAATTTGGCAACTGTGCACCTCCATTGCTTCTAATTCAACCTCATGCCAGAATGCTCGTCCATTAGTGGATGTTTTCTCACATTTTTCCTAAATTTTCTATAGCAAGTACCCTTTTCTTCCAATTTTAAGACCATATTCATCCAATAGTTATAAAACTTCTCTTTAGAATTTTAGCTTGAATTTCTCAAAAATTCTGCTAAAGGATCATCCTCACATCCAGGTGTATCAGATTCACCTGAGTAGCTATCAATCATCCATCCTACAAATACATTTAACTTAGTTTACATGCCAATATTCGTAGTCCCAAACTTTTTTTTAACCATTCATCACCCCTCTAAGTTCTTCATTTTGATTAATGTAATTTATCTTAAAATGTTGCTCATCTTTGTAGTGATTATTGAGAAGGGAATCTTTCGAACGTTCCCTTTCTTCGGCCGAGTACACCTTCTATTTAATCGGCCTTTTTGCAACTAAGTCTAAACATTCATCAAGAGATCCTTCTTCTCCTAATCCAAAGGCCAAATGATAATTTTCGAAGTCCTGTTGAAAACCTCTAATGACGTGTTCATTTATGACCGCATCTCCATACCTAATTCTATACCAGTAATAAATAGATAAATTTCCGAATTCGATATCCCGTTTTTCTTCACCGTGAAAACAAGTCCACTCTACCTAAATTCTTTTATCCTTGTTTAGCTTCCCCAATTTTCCACCATTGCAATAGCGTTTAAAAGAGTTGCATGACGGCTATGCTTGGACGGATTCTCCGTTATCTACTATCACAGGGTCACAATGGTGACTGTTCAAAGTTGCAGTCTTTCCTTCTATAGACATATCATTCCATCGATCGAATCGAACATGGTCCGATTCTTGTTTATCGCCACTCTTCAAACACAAGGGTAAGTCATAAGAGAAAAGATTACCATCATTTTCATCAATTTTTACTTTATTAGATCCCCTAATCATACAAACTTCTTCGGATGATGTACCGAGAGGTTTTAAAGACCCATCATGACTGAATGCAATTCTATTATCTCCTATCCCTAGAGTAATTAGTTTTTCAAAAACCTTTTTGTTTGCATGCGACATAGCTAAAAATGGTCTTCCAAGGATTATATTATTATCTTTGCATTTGAACATATCAATAATTAAAAAATCGCATGGGAATAAAAATTTACCAATTTTTAGCAACACGTTGCCTACTGTACCTCTAGGTATTATTCTAGACATATCGGCCATTTCGACCAAAACTGTTGTTTCTCTAAGGTTAGCCAGATTTAATTTTTTAAACAACGAATAAGACATCATGTTAACACTAGCTCCAAGATCGGCTAAAGCAAGAATATTAAAGTTACCAATGGTACATGGCAGCAGAAATCTTCCCGGATTGGGTTCCTTCTCAGGCAGTTGGCAAGGTATCCCCTTGAATGATCCACTCCCTTCATTTTCCTGCAAATAATTAATACCACAAACTTCGTTGCCAATATTAGAGACAGTTTTGGTTTCGTTTTCCTCCTCTTGTGCAAACACGGCTTTGCATCCTTCTAATGTTGTTTCGGATTTTTATGCTCGGACATCTTTAGCTCTTTGACCAATTTGAGTCTCGGGGTTTTTAATCGCGGCATTTTGATTTCGTAAGTTCCTTTCGGTGTCCTCCTTCATCTTATCCATCCACTATTGGAATTTGTCATTCTTTCTTGAAGATTCTTCGATATGTTTATTCACCATTTCTTCGAGGCTAGGCTTCTTAGTACCATACGAAGATTGGCTATCAATTTTTGTGTAGTATCCTTGAGGTCCTATACGATATTTAGCTCCATTTCCTCCTGGTCCTTGGAATGGTCTATTTACCTCCCCATACTTGACCTCTTCAATCCTTTTGACCTCCTCCTTTAACCTGCAATCTTTAGCCAGGTGGGCTCAGTTGATATAAATAATGCCTAAAAACGTTATTAATATTTTTCGATATCTCTACGTTTTAATAATCACAAAATGTAAAATCATTAAACGTAAGATTATTACGTAAACAAGTATTTAGTTGTAAATATTCATTTTAACAACTTAAGCACTTAAGGTATGAATAAACAAAATGTCTAATGCATTTTATGATCAAAGGAACATTTACTTAATCACAAGATTTTTTATAAAATATTAAAAATATTTTATATCTTTTACAAAATCATTTTTGGTAAATAAAGGAAAATGTTTAATCTATAATAAATATGAATTCAAATTTTCAAGCAAAAATGGCAAAAATATTCCAGAAAAACCTTCCCTTACAGGGGGCGGCCCCCTTAAATACTAGAGCGGTCCCCTTAAACTTTAAGGGGACCGGCACCTATTTAAGGGGACCAGTCCCGCTACTGAAGCTCTCAAATTTGCCTATAAATAATGGACTATTCCTGGACTTTTTCCACACCTTTTTGCACTAAAACTTTCTGTCCAAATCTTTCTTAATCATTCTTCTTAATTCATTAATCATATAATCATAAGCTTTTATTTCTAAGTGATCCAAGCTTCAACAATTCAAGTGCAAGAGAAGAATACTTCTATTCATCAAGACTAGAAGTATTACAACTTAGTGTCATCCTTCTACCTGAGTTGTTTGTGTATTATACTTTGTAGATCATTTATTCTTTTGTATAAACACGTGTATATTAGTTAGATTGGTTTGAATAAGTGATTAGATTATTTTGGTGTGTAAGAAGTAGTAAAGGTGTATGGAAGTAAAGGTGTGAAGAAGTAGAGGTGTGTAGAAGTAGTGGTTAGTAGTGAAGAAGTAACATATAGTAGTGAAGTAGTTATGGTGTAAAGTAGTAGTGTTATTTAATCGTTGTGGTGTGAAGTCGTAGAGTCGTGAAGTAGTGAAGAAGAAGAAGTAGTGAAGTGTTGTGAAGAAGTCGTGAAGTAGTGAAGAAGTAGAAGTCGTGAAGTGTTGTGAAGAAGTCGTGAAAAAATCGTGTTGTGATTGAAATCGTGAGATTGGTTCTAGCTACGATTAGAACTCGACATTTTGCTTAGTGTCGTAAATTGGTGTTAGCAAGGGTGTATAAGGTTTTCTCCGCCATAAAGGAGCTTGTGGACATAGTAAAGAAAACTCTCGAGTTTGGTGCTCGGGGAGTGGATTAGGGCGAAGAGGTGCTTCATTACCGAACCACTATAAATCCTCCGTGTCTTGGTTTGATCTTTCCATCTCTTACTCCTTATTCATTATTTCACTTACATTATCATTACTTAGATATAATTGGTTATAATGTGCAAGACTTGAATTCACATAATATTGAATCATTGTTTTTAAAGAAAACAAAGTTTTTATAACAAATCGAAAAAGACGTAAAACTATTCAACACCCCCCCCCTCCCATTCTAGTGTTCCACAATTGGTATCAGAAGCCACGTCAAACAAGATTTTTAAAATATATTGTATTTTAAAACTCGAATCGATATATGGAATCGGAAAAATATTTAGAATGGTAATGTATGCAAAGACCACCGCTATTTGAAAAAGGTCGTTTTCTTGAATGGAAAAATAAATTTGAAAATTATGTGAAATAAATAGATCAAGATATTTGGCATGTTATTTCGATTGGTGATTTTCAACCAACAAAAACGAATTTTTGAAAATCAAGATGATTATTTCAAAACAAAGTCTGACATAAATAATAAGGCTAAATTAATTATTTATAAAGCTTTACTAAGAATTGAATATGAAAGAATATTCTTCCTTCAAACAGCTAATGAAAATCAAAACAAAGTCTGACATAAATAATAAGGCTAAATTAATTAATTATAAAGCTTTACTAAGAGTTGAATATGAAAGAATATTCTTCCTTCAAACAGCTAATGATATGTGGAAAAATCTTTTAATCTTTTATCCAGAAAAATGTCAAGCAATAGATGATGAATTTGATCTTGCACATGAATTAGTTGTCCTTGAAAAAATAATAGATAGACACTTAGTTGAAATAAACACGGATGCTACGAGTTTAAATGTTTTCAATGAAGGGTCAATGATGAAGAATACATGTGCCAAGTCCGAAGAGAACTCATTAATGAATTATGGAGCAACACGGATGAAAAAGAAGATCACTACCAGGTATGTGGAGAATGTCAAATAGATAAAACTACAAATGAGGTACAATCTGAAAACGAACATTTTTGCTATGACCAATTTAGTTTAGAATTCTCAAAATTAGAAAATGAATTTAAACATTTTTGCAACGTAGACTTAAAAAATATCTCTAGAAATGAATCTTCAAAATCATTCGAAAGTAATTTTGAAACAGAAATAATTTTAGAAGATAAAATGTCTAGACTTGAGAGTAATATTGAAATTAATCTAGAATACAAAACATGTCAAGACTATAAACATGAAATTAAAATACTAAAGGAAAGAGCAAAAATATTAGCTAAATTTGAAGAGAGTTCCAAATCTCTTTAAAACCTACTAAGTAGTCAAAAGCCATTCAAAGATAAAACCGGCTTAGGATTTAATTCGGATGATTCACCAACAAGTAAATCAAAGCAAATTAAATTTGTAAAACCTAGTAGAGAAATTCAGAAATAAATTTATTTATAATGGTAATTAATGATATGAGTCAAGAAAACCATTGCTTATACGTTGAAACTAATTGTTAAGGAATTTTTGTACTCCTTGTCGACATTCTTACCATGTGCATATAAATGCAATGGATGTCTTTGACTAACCATCTCGGACCCATGATAATCTGGGTACCATGTTGTTTTACATGATAGGTCTTAAAGGCACGAAGGTAAGAAACTCAAATATATGTTGACACACTTGCACTCGTTGCATATAGATGAAGATTGATGAATAATCAAGTATTGCATTATACATAACATCTTTCACTATATTACCTCTCAAGGATTTGCTAGTGGAAATGTGGCGTGCCAAAGTTACGGTCAATGACAACCACTTGACAAATTAATGTTACTCCAATGGCGAGAGAGAAAGGAAATGCTTCAAATGTGGAAATTCTAATCGCCTCATTGAAGTATGTACAAGATTATCATTTAATCTAAAAGTATTCATTTGGAGGAGCATGGAGTGACAGCAATGAAGATGAGAAACAAACAACAAATGATAAAAGAGGTATTTTGGCTAAGGCTTCCAATAAGTAAAATACCTAACATGTTCGGGTCAAACAATGTTGGTGCTAATGAACAATACTGTCACACTTCGGTAAATTTGGGAATTCATCTATTATCCGCCTCTACAAACTCATATCTTTGAAGAAAATTCAGGACCAAAAGGTACGTTTTCCTTTTAAGTTTTTAGCTTGAACTACCATGCTTGATTATTGTCTAATAGCTTCTTCATATGTGGTATGCTTGAGTATAATGCTAGTAATACTTATATAGTCACACACATATGAATCCTCCTTATATCCCATAAACTAGTAACCTCTCTTAGTTGGTTTTCATAGTATTAAAATGAAATTGTTCATTTTTGAACAAAATAGAAAATGGAAATCTTATATGTCCACTATTAGCAAACTCATGAAGGTGAAGAGGGGTAACCCATTTTGTAAGGTGGGTGAAGTTGTTGTTTCTGAGAGTGATGAAGATGAGGTGTATGAGCCTAATGATTATTTGGGAGATGATTATTTTTCAGATGAGTATGCGGCTCAGGTAAACGACTTACCGGGACAATTCAAGGAGTTCAAGCTTCAAGGCCATGCTAGGAAGTAGTATTTTATTTTGTTATCTTCATAAGATTGGCATGTCATCTTAGGTTGTTTATTGGTTGTTCTAGTTGTTGGTAGTTAGTGGTTCATTTATGGCCTGTCATAAATGATCTAGGGTAGTTCAAGCGGTTGCTTGAGGTTAATGTGGCATTTTAGCCACATTCCATTGTACTTTAAACGTTTTATTGGTTAATATATTTTACCAGGGTGGAAGTTCCCTTTTACCCAAAAAAGAAGTCAAATGAGTTAAGTGGATTAATTATCAACATAGAAGTAGGATTAGATATTTCATCTATGGATAAAACAAGCTCTCGTAGACTATGACATTAAGTTGAACAATGTACGGTAACAAAGGAGCTATAAATATAAGTATACATCCCATTCAACACTCTCACATTAAACATGTAGAACTTCGTCATTGCCTCATTCATGATTATAAAATATGTAGAAAGCGTAGTATCTAGATAATTACATTAACCAAACCTCTTGAGCATGTGATCTTTAACTACCAATGTTTGAAGTCTAGGATTAATAGTATATGTTGTCAAAAATCTAGTATCTTTAAAAATATGCAAAAACTTCGCATTTTGGAAAAATGATGTTTTCAGATGGATGGACCTCTTAAAATTAGAATGAAGGTCCTCCTAAACTTTAAGAGGACCGGCCTCACTCTATGGGAGCCGACCATCTGAATACTTTACTATTTCACTTTCATTCTTAATCTGTATCCATAATTCTGTTTTGAACAAAGTCAAAAATTGGGAAATATTTCTTTTACCCCATCCTTCATAAACACATTTTTAAGTAAAAATCAATCTATTTTATTCAAATAACTTTCACATCTACATAAAAACCTACTTTCATACATTGTTGAATAATGCTAAAAACGTTTCTTAAAATCATTCATGGTGATCTCATATTTGTCATCTATATTTATGTACATGATATTTATAAGTGAACTAAGTCAAATCAAGAAGATCATGGTTTATCTACTAAGATTTAGTTTGTATCAAGTCTAGAAGTCCTAGCAATCATAACTTCCCATTTATTGCACATAGGCACACATTAGGATCAATCAACTAGTTCATTAATTTTCCTATCCATATATTTAAGAAAATACTTGTTGTATTTTATTGTTTCCCCCCATAAAAATTACTTGCTTGATGAATATGTTGCTTGCTAGATTAAATTACTTGTTTGCTTAATCTCTTTAATTAACATGTTTAGTATACATATTTATTAATATATTACATGCAAAATTGCCTCAAAGAGTTGGACTTGCTTGAAACAAAACCTGAAAACATAACCCTTTCTACAAATTTTCTGCCAAAACCCATTTCTGGAAATCTGGGAACCAGACAATGGGCGGCCCCCTTAAACTTTAAGGGGACCGGCCATCTGCTGGTCGAGATTACAAAATCTTTTCTACTTTTTAGCCCATTTCATCCTACACTTCCCAAAATCCACAAACATATTTTCTCCAAATCCACCCAACAAAGTTTATCCTTCCTTAACCACATCATCCTTACACTATAAATACCCTTCATCATAAATTCTCATTCATCCAATCATGTCATCTCCTAACAACCCAAGATCCAAACCTTCAAGAGTTACTAAGATCTTTGTAAGACCTGTTTGGAGAAGAAAGCTTGACATTTTCCATAACTCCAACTCAACAAATGATGTTGTTTCCAACCAACCAACACCTAAACCTCATGTTCACTCAAATGAACCCTTTCACAAACCTCATCACAATGACCAACCATCCATCCTTGCTTCCAAAAATACACCTTCATCTCACCCAAATGACTCTTATGAAGAACATGCTCAATCTCAAAACAACAATCCAAATCACATCACCAACACCTCACATCTTATTCCACCTACCAATGCACCCTCCACTCATGGAATATCCTCTTCTTCCATACCTTTATCTTCATTCATTAATGATTATCTAAACTCACAAATGTCTCCACCACCAAGAGTATCACCACCGCTTCCTACCAACTCACATGTTGCTCCTATGTTGCATGTCCAAACATCCATCCTAAATAACAACCACACTCCACCATCATCACCTTCTTCCGATCACTTGAAGTTCATTGAAGAACTCAAAGAAGCCCATGAGCTTAGTGCTCTTCTTGCTTTACACCTTGCTCAACGCAACTTGGAACAACCCCCTTCTAGTTCTCCTTCATCACCCCACAACTTGAATCAAGTTGAAATACATGTCAACAATTGTCCTTATTGTATCTTTCTCCAAAAACAAACCGTTGCCTTGTGTAAATATTTCACTTGGATTGTGTATCTTCTAACTAGATCCAATTCAACACCCTCATTAGCACAACATTCTAACCCTCAATCAACCTCTTCCGCTCCAAACTCTCCAACATCCATGCACCAAAAAATATACCTCCATTAATCCAGCATCCTTACCCTCACTCATCCACTTCCATTCCAACACTCTACCATCAACCACCTAAGCATACTATATGCTCATGTTACTTGTTTTTCCAAAAAAATCGTCCAAGCTTTAGTGACGCAAGCAAGTCCGATGACTCTCTTTGGCAATCTAGGATTTTTATTTCTTACTTGTTATATGCTTGAAGCATATTAAATGTTGTAGCAATGATTATGTGTTTCACATAATCACTTTTAATTAATGAATGTATTGTTATCTATCTTTAATATTTTTAATATGCATGTTGCTCTTTATGTTCTTATATTCCATATTTTGCTATGTATGGTTGTACCTCTAATATTTTTTTTGCAAGTATTCCATAGCTCGATTCCTTTGTGCCCTCGAACGAAGGGGAGTATACATCAAGGGGGAGCTCTTATCCCGTCAAATATCACTTATGAAACTCGTCGGCATAACCTTTTTGATTCTACAAAATGGGGGAGAAGTGAATATAAACTCACTAAATACTTGTCTAAAATTAATTCTTGATTTAATGAGTTTAGATTTTGTAATCATAAAAAAGGGAGAGATTGTTGATATAAATAATGCCTAAAAATGTTATTAATATTTTTTGATATCTCTACATTTTGATAATCACAAAATGTAAAATCATTAAACGTAAGATTATTACGTAAACAAGTATTTAGTTGTAAATATTCATTTTAACAACATAATCACTTAAGGTATTAATAAACAAAATGTCTAATACATTTTATGATCATAGGAACATTTACTTAATCACAAGATTTTTTATAAAATGTTACAAACACTTAACTTTTAGAAAATTAGTTTTGGTAAATAAAGGAAAATGTTTAATCCATAATAAATATATGTGTGAAAAACTAGAAGGGGGATTGAATAGGTTTACGTCTTTTTAATTTTATAAAAACTTTGTTTCAAAAATGTTGATTCTAATTTATGTGAAATCTACTCTTGCACTATATGAACAAATATATATAAGTATATATATGAAAGAACAACAAAGCAAGTAATATGAAAAGTAAGAGATGGAAACATCCAACCGCGAGACAAGAGATTTATAGTGGTTCGGCTACGAAGCACCTCTTCGCCCTACTCCACTCTCCGAGTACCTAACTCGAGAGTTTTCTTCACTATGTCAACAAGCTCCCTTATGGCGGAGAAAACCTTACACACCACAACACAACTTCTTCACAACTTCTTCACGACTACTTCACAACTTCTTCACACCTACTTCACAACTTCTTCACACCTAATCACTACTTAATGACACTACTTCTTCTTCACACCTATACTACTTGCACACCAAGATTACTTCACAACTTCCCTATCTACACACCTTACTAGCCTAGTTCCTTATGCTTACTTCTATCTAACTGATATTCACAACTTATACACAAATGGATGAATTATATACTAGTGATGATGCACAAACAACTTGGGTGTGGAGGTCACAACAAGTTGTAATACTTCTTGTCTTGAAGGATTGAAGTATTCTTCTCTTGCACTTGAAAGATTGAAGCTTGGATCACTTGGAAACAAAAGCTTATGATTATATGATCAAAGGATTTAAGAGAATAGAAATGGAGATTTAGATCAGAAAGTTTAGAGTGCAAAAGGTAAGTTAAAAGTCCAGGAATAGCCCAGTATTTATAGGCAAAGTTGGGGGGATCAGGAGCGTGGCCGGTCCCCTTAATTAAGGGGCCGGTCCCCTTAATAATTAAGAGGCCCGCCTAGTAAATTAAGGGGCCGCCCTCAAGAATCGTTGCCCAGCTTTGTCTTTTTGTGGGGAAGATTTTTCTGGACCATTTTTGCCATTTTTGGTTGAAAATTTGAATTCATATATTTATAATGATTTAAACATATTCTTTTATTTCCAAAAATGATTTTGTAAAACATATAAAATGTTTTGTGACATTTTATAAAAAGTCTAGTGTTTAAGAAAAATGTTCCTTGATCATAGAATACAATAAACATTTTGTTTATTCATACCTTAAGTGATTTGGATGTAAAGTGAATATTTACGACTAAATACATGTTTACGTCATAATTTTTAGTTCAATGGGTTTACGTTTTGTGATTATCAAAACATAGAGATATCGATAAATGTTAATAATGTTTTTAGGCTTTATTTATATCAACAAT
>LBNU01017009.1:27556-70054 GCA_014162995.1 Artemisia annua | reverse complement strand
AGTAACTTGTACATTTTACGTTATGTATCAAGTTATACGTTTGTCATCAATCAAAACAAACGAGACTGTATAGATTAAATATCGTAATATTTGCACTAACAATCTCCCCCTTTTTGATGATGACAAAATATGTAAACGTGATAGAAAGTAAAATGTAAAAAAGTTACTTGTGTCCGTATTACCTTTAACATTACCTTCTTCTCAACTCTTCTCCCCTATTACTCTCTCTGTTTACACCCTTCTCCCCCTTTTGTCGAAACAAAAATGGTGTGTACTTGGAGTTAACTTTATTTCTCCCCGAAATGGCGAACTTGCATCATCCCTAGTGAAGTTAAGTTTTCTACTCCAATTTCCTATGGTTGTTGCGTCCCTTAGGTTATTGCCCTTGTTTGGTAGCGAATCCATGGATCAAATTTAGACTCTTAACATAGAAAACGATACACGTGGGTAAGCTATGTCAGATTATCTCCTCCTCCTTTTTGTCAATACACAAAGGTGTGTCGAAGTGTGAGAATGATTAAGAATGCGTGCATGCTCCCCTTGATGGTTGCTCCCCCTTAATCGAGGCGTCAAGGTATGATTAAAAGGCTACAAAACAAATATTAGTGCAAGAACTATATTCGTCCTTGTGATATACAACAAGGTGCGTATAAAATGCTTGACGAAAGCTCCCCCTTGCTCTATGGCGTTAAGATAAACCTACAAAACAAAAATGTGTATACTAGAAGCTATGTCTTAAGATAAATATGTCATATACGACCAATGTGTATAGATGATGCAATATGAATGCTTGATAGATATTCCTCCTACGTCAAGAAGCGCCTACAATAAAAGAAGGAAAATATTCAAAGCAAACATCATCCTTAGATGAGTATGCTATATATGAATAAGCGTATATGATAACCTACAATGAAAAGATTAGTGCAATATATTTTATCTCAAAGAAAAATAAGATGTATATATATGATGCAATATATAAATGATATAAGTGACTCAAAGTAGAGAACCATGAAATCAAAGATCTCATGAGGTGTATTCTTCTAATAAGAATTACAATCATAAGAAAAACGCGAATATAATATGATATGAGCTTACAAAATTATGCCTAGAAAGAAGATATGAAGTGAAGTTGGAATATTAAAAGTTAAAGTTGGTGGTACTAGCATTGGTGCCAGTTTACTAGTAGGATTCATGTGGTGATAATTCGGTAGATGACTTAAGATAGACTTTCGCTAATGAAATACAATAAACATTTTGTTTATTCATACCTTAAGTGATTTGGATGTAAAGTGAATATTTACGACTAAATACATGTTTACGTCATAATTTTTAGTTCAATGGGTTTACGTTTTGTGATTATCAAAACATAGAGATATCGATAAATGTTAATAATGTTTTTAGGCTTTATTTATATCAACAATATGAATTCAAATTTTCAACCAAACATGACAAAAATGTTCCAGAAAAACCTTTTCCCCAGTAAAAGACAAATTTGAGAGCCGTTACAGGGGGCGGCCCCCTTAAATACTAGGGCGGTCCCCTTAAACTTTAAGGGGACGGGCCCCGCTCCTGAAGCTCTCAAATTTTCCAATAAATACTGGACTATTCCTGGACTTTTTCCCCACCTTTTTGCACTAAAACTTTCTGTACAAATCTTTCTTAATCATTCTTCTTAATTCTTTGATCATTTAATCATAAGCTTTTGTTTCTAAGTAATCCAAGCTTCAACAATTCAAGTGCAAGAGAAGAATACTTCTATTCATCAAGACTAGAAGTATTACAACTTAGTGTCATCCATGTACCTAAGTTGTTTGTGTATTTTGTAGATCATTTATTCTTTTGTATAAAGGTGTGTATATTAGTTAGATAGGGTTGAACATAAGTGATTAGATTAGTTTGGTGTGTAAGAAGTAGTAAGGTGTGAAGTAGTAAAGGTGTGTGGAAGTAAAGGTGTGAAGAAGTAGAGGTGTGTAGAAGTAGTGGTTAGTAGTAAAGAAGTAGCATATAGTAGTGAAGTAGTTGTGGTGTGAAGTAGTAGTGTTATTTATCATTGTGGTGTGAAGTAGCAGAGTCGTGAAGTAGTGAAGAAAAAGAAGTAGTGAAGTTTTGTGAAGAAGTCATGAAGTAGTGAAGAAGTAGAAGTCGTGAAGTGTTGTGAAGAAGTCGTGAGAAGTCGTGAAAAAGTCGTGTTGTGATTGAAGTCGTGAGATTGGTTCTAGCTACGATTAGAACTCGACATTTTGCTTAGTGTCGTAAATTGGTGTTAGCAAGGGTGTATAAGGTTTTATCCACCATAAGGGAGCTTGTTGACATAGTGAAGAAAACTCTTGAGTTTGATGCTCGGGGAGTGGTGTAGGGTGAAGAGGTGCTTCGTTACCGAACCACTATAAATCCTCCGTGTCTTGGTTTGATCTTTCCGTCTCTTACTCCTTATTCATTATTTCACTTACATTATCATTACTTAGATATAATTGGTTATAATGTACAAGACTTGAATTCACATAATATTGGATCAAAGTTTTAAAAGAAAACAAAGTTTTTATAACAAATCGAAAAAGACGTAAAACTATTCAACCCCCCCTTTTAGTTTTCCATAGGCTCCTTCACAAATTTGGCTTCCTACTTGAATAGCATGCATGTTTTCCTTGAGTTTCTTCATGTCCCTGGCCAAGTTCTCGAGTATATTAAAGTTACTTCCCCCAATGCTCCTACTACTGCCCCCATCATGCCATTTCTGAGAGTGGTCTGCCATATCTTCAATTGCCTTTAAGGCTTGAATAAGGGTCATCCCAGGGATCGGGTGAGAGTCTAACATTTGCCTCGTGGAAATGTTGATTCCCTTGTAGAAGATGTTCACCACTTGCTGTTTGTTGAGGTCGTGAGTAGGGCACTTATATAAAAGATCATTGTACCTTTCCCATGATTGGTACTATGTTTCATCTCCATTCTGTTTAAAGTTGTGAATATCTTCGAGCTATTTTGCTGTCCTTGAAGGAGGGCAATACCTTTGTGTGAAACGTAGGGGGGGTGAATACGTTACCGTTTAAAAACTTTAAACTTGTTGTATCAAATATCCAATTTTAGTTTGTTCTAATATGAAAGATGTTATGTGTAGTTTGTGACTAGCATAAACTTAAAACATGTTATCACACAAGTTTAATCAACAAGTCACAACACAAGCAATCACATAATGCAAACATTAAAGTAAAGCAAGTAAAAGAAAGCCCAAACCGAACACGATGATTTATAGTGGTTCGGTCACGGAGCTCCTCTCCGCCCTACTCCACTCCCTAAGTAACCAACTCAAGAGTTACTTCACTAGATCAACAAGCTTCCTTCTCGGTGGAGAAAACCTTACAAACGTTGGTTACACTTTTTCCGGTATAAAGCTAAATACTGGGTTCTTTTACAAAGGTACAACCACTCCCGTTAGTTCTTTTACAAGGGTACAACCACTCCCGCTATATTTTGTGGTCCAACATAGAAACCTTGTGTTTTATGGCACAAACACATAAACCATCTATTCTAGTTTGATGAATAGATTGTTATGCAATGATGTTTACAATGATCCATGATATAAATGTCCACTAGATATAAATGCCTAATCTATATGAACTTCCATTGATCAGAAGTCTTCAATGGATGAAGATCACAAGCTCCCTAAACTTGTTGTGATGGATCTTCATATATGCATGAGGAATCTACATAAACTTCTTGAATAAGAAGTCTTCAATCATTGAGGATGTCAAGTGCCCTTGAATCTTCATATGTTGGTATGCTTTAATGAATGATGACTTCAAGGTCTTCTAACCTTCATGGTGGATCAGGAAGTATGCTATGCTTGTGACTCATGATCTTTGAGCTTGCTTCACGGGATCATTACGAGTGTATGCTTACAACATAATGAGAATTAGTAACATTATGATCATTATGGAAAGGATGATCAATGTATGTTTCTACATGGTTTACTACTGATCTAAATGTATGCAAAGGGTAGAGGGAATGTGTGTTCTTGTGTGTTTGAGAGATGGATGCAATGGGTAAACAATGGGCTAATATTTATAGATCAGAGCATCCCACGGATACGGCGGAACCCTTTTGAGGGTTCCGTCCGTTGTCCCTAAGGGTTCCTCTAGGTCTGACAGAAAATCTTCAAAAATCTAAATCAAATCTAATCAAAATATTTCCATATCTTTCCAAGGATTCTTTGAGTGATGATCTTAATAAAATATATGTGATATCTTTCAAAGATCTTCACAATCTTACAAAGATATCAAAGTGATGCATGCCATGATGTCATAGTACATTTCTATTATAATATATAAAAATGTAAACATGTAAATGTATATTTGTATGTTCTATGTATATACTAGCTTAACTAATATATGTTTACCAATATGTATCATGTTAATTTGATACCTAAAGTGTACTTATCATATTAATCTTGGGAAAAATGATGTACAAGTAAAAATACTTGTATATGCAGAATGTGAAATGAGGTTCTAAGTAGAATGGTTAGCCTTTTAAAATACTTAATGACCTAGCCGTATTTTAAACATTCTAAATGGTTTGTTAAGGGTTTGATCATAATGCCACATAACAAACATGTACGAACCTGTGTTGTAGCATACGAGTACTCGAGACGTTGAGGTTTTGAATGTATGTTGAGACAAAATATGATTACGAGTAACTTGTACATTTTACTTTATGTATCAAGTTACATGTTTGTCATCAATCAAAACAAACTAGACTGTATAGATTAAATATCGTAATATTTGCACTAACAATCTCCCCTTTTTTGATGATGACAAAATATGTAAACGTGATAGAAAGTAAAATGTAAAAAAATTACTTGTGTCCGTATTACCTTTAACATTACCTTCTTCTCAACTCTTCTCCCCTATTACTTTCTCTGTTTACACCCTTCTCCCCCTTTTGTGGAAACAAAAATGGTGTGTCCTTGGAGTTAACTTTATTTCTCCCCGAAATGGCGAACTTGCATCATCTCTAGTGAAGTTAAGTTTTCTACTCCAATTTCCTATGGTTGTTGCGTCCCTTAGGTTATTTCCCTTGTTTAGTAGCAAATCCATGGATCAAATTTAGATTATTAACATAGAAAACGATACACGTGGGTAAGCTATGTCAGACTATCTCCTCCTCCTTTTTGTCAATACACAAAGGTGTGTCTAAGTGTGAGAATGATTAAGAATGCGTGCATGCTCCACTTGATGGTTGCTCCCCCTTAATCGAAGCGTCAAGGTATGATTAAAAGGCTACAAAACAAATATTAGTGCAAGAACTATATTCGTCCTTGTGATATACAACAAAGTGTGTATAAAATGCTTGACGAAAGCTCCCCCTTGCTCTATGGCATTAAGATAAACCTACAAAACAAAAATTAGTATACTAGAAGCTATGTCTTAAGATAAATATGTCATAAACAACCAATGTGTATAGATGATGCAATATGAATGCTTGATAGATATTCCTCCTACGTCAAGAAGCGCCTACAATAAAATAAGGAAAATATTCAAAGCAAACATCATCCTTAGATGAGTATGCTATATACGAATAAGCGTATATGATAACCTACAATGAAAAGATTAGTGCAATATATTTTATCTCAAAGAAAAATAAGATGTATATATATGATGCAATATATAAATGACATAAGCGACTCAAAGTAGAGAACCATGAAATCAAAGATCTCATGAGGTGTATTCTTATAATAAGAATTACAATCATAAGAAAAACGCGAATATAATATGATAAGAGCTTACAAAATTATGCCTAGAAAGAAGATATGAAGTGAAGTTGGAATATTAAAAGTTAAAGTTGGTGGTACTAGCATTGGTGTCAGTTTACTAGTAGGATTCATGTGGTGATAATTTGGTAGATGACTTAAGATAGACTTTCGCTAATCCAAGGTGGTGATGATTAGTGAAAGTGGTGATGGAAGGTGGTAGTGATAACGTAGATAACTATTACAGAATTAGACACATGTATGTATAGCAAATGCTATAACAAATACAAAAATAGAGAATATGGACTCATGCAATGGGGAAGAGAGTATTAACATGGTTTTGACCGACATGATATTTTATGTCATTATCATCCACCAAAGATGATGTATCATGCCATAATATGCTTGAATGGAATTAAAAATGAAGTGAGGACAATGAGCACCTAGGAATATGTAGGACCTAATATATCAACTCTGTCACTCTAAATCTACAGCTCGTTTGGATTGGTGGCAAGAGATTAGTATGTGTTTTTCTAGAGATAGAAAGTAGTGATATGAAGAGAAATTTTCATTAATAAAAACACACACATACACACTCAAGCACCCCCACAAATGAGGTGTGTTGAGGCTTTTATACTTCCATACATAAGCGCCTCATGGGCTTGGGCTTTGTTAAGATTATGGACTTGGATTTACATTTAATAAATAGCTTACAAACCTTAACTAATAGTATACTAGCTTGTCCAAGTCCATGAGCCCATTTAATAAACTATGACATTAGCTATGACACGTTACAAAGTTACTAGACTATGAATGACTGCCACTTTTCTTAAATGCTAACAATCTCCCCCTAAGGGGTGGTCATTCGAATGATGCTCCACGTGATTAGGTCTTCTGTCTTAGTTGTCTTGAACTTTGTGTGTCGTTGTAGAATAGTCTTTAGTCTTTGTTCCTTCATGCTTTGTGATCTTTGATAAGTGACTTTTCTTCGTTCTTTGTTCTTTGGTGTTGTGGTGGAGTCATCTGCCTTTCGTCACTTCTTTGTCTTTGGAGGTTAATCGCCTTTCCATCATGCTCATACGTCTTTAGTCTTTGAGATACATACATTTGTTGTTCCCGTTCTTTCACATCGATCTTTGTCACTTTACTTTGTAGATTCTTTCACATAACATAGAATCTTTCTTTGAACATTTCTTTCCTTTGATCTTTGATGAGAACTTTTCTTTGACTTCGTGATGTATGTATGAGCATGTGGAAACTGATGTGGTGGTGATGATAATAATGAGTTAAGGGTTGCTGCATGAAAATGGTTAGTAATAAACATCTGGTACTTACAGGTTCGGAATTAGAGATCATTAACAACATAGTGTGAAAACTCTCTCTAACCCTTACCAAGGCCGTTCCCAAATCGGATGCCCTCGAGAGAGCTTACAAGATCTACCGAAGTAGATCAACGATTGGGTGAGTCGCTGGAGATCACCCCACGACTATAGACCATATGGAACCACCGAGAACACTACGCGTAACCCACAAGGAATTACCGAAGTGACCTACTGTCAGGGCTGTTTGATGTTGACCCTGGCAGGAGTTTCCATTCACTCACTGAGAATCACACTTGTGAATCCTCTCATAAATGTTCTAGCAGATTGTTAAGATCTGCGTAGGACTCTTAAGTTTACACATGGTGTCCTTAATGATGAACAACCAGTGTAGAAGTATCATGTGTTCCTATGAGATCTTTTGATGAATCTCGGGGCTCTAGACTCAATCAATGCACATTTAGTCATCGAAGACCGGAGCGACGTCTCCTGTTTCAATATCAACATGGCTCGTAATGAGCGGTCGATAGATTATGTAGGGTTCCCCGTGACAATGAAACAAGTACCTTTTGAGAGATACCCGAGTGGCTAGAAGGTTAAGTGTTGTGCGTCACTGGGTCCATGATGTCTTGTCTTCAATATCGGTGTCACCTTAGTAACAACCAGTAGCATATGAATTGAACCCGGTGTCTGCCCTAAGGTTGAACATATGGAGGGCTATTTCTTTTCACCCTTTCATTTCTTTTCTTTTTAATTCTTCAACCCTTCTTTCTCCTTTCTCATTTACTCATTTTTTCAATCATACCTAAGAACTTCTAGTTCTAATCTATTGGAATTGTCCTTGGGTAGATCCCTCCGGCTCTAGCGGGTCATTGGACATAAACCCAACATTAATCACCTTATTACTCCTTGATTCTCCTAGGTTTATTGATCACATGCCATAAAACTTATTGTAAAATCTCTCAAAGTGTTTATGAATATAAAACACATTTTGTTAACATATTGAGTGTTTTGCAATTTTTGAAATACACCCCCTTCACATGTGCTCATAAGTTTTTAAGATAAATTTGCACATGTTGGGTAGAGTTCGCACTTTTCGAATTGATCGACTTTCAGTGAACAAGACCGATTCGAGACACGTTTACATCACTAGTTAGACTAGCTTGAAATTATAACCCGGCCTGGTCAAGTCCAAAGAAAGTTTCTCGAAATGGTACATTCAAGCATCGACAATTCATTGGTTATATCTGACTCGAGCTCTTTCGAGATTCTGCCACAATCTTTAAACATGTTTGATCACATTTTAATCACGTCTTCTCCCCCTCAAAAATAGCATATCGTGATATTTTTTATATCAACTTATTAATAGAAAAAGCTTTTGGAGAGATAGACGGATTTGTTTTTCCATGAAATCGGAACATTCTTTCTTATGATTTTTATACTCCCCCTTAAAGAAAGCATATTTTTTAAACATAGAGTTTAAAATCAATTTTAAGGGTTTGGAGGGAGTTATCTTTTTGAAATTCGAGTTATGTACTGAAACGTACACAAGTCTATTTGTGAAAACGAGTTTTTGCTTGAAATCTGTTCGTTTGTTTATACTCGAACTTTTTAAAAAGAATTTCATTTTTGAACATTCGAGTCCTGATCTAAAATAATCAGAAGTCATCATTTAAGTCCGGGTTTCGTACTGAAGTATACGAAAGCCATTATTTTTGAGAAAATTTGAGAAACGACATGTTTTAGAAAACATTTTAATGAACTCCCGCTCAAGCATATGTACATATCCGTGTCATTTTTGAATAACATTTCTAGAAACGTACATAATATCGATTATACGAGAGACATGTCGTGAGAAGAATATTTTTGGATTTTGGATTTTTTTGATTTTATATTGTTTTTAGATTTTTGAAATTTTCTATTTTTATATTTGGTTTTTGTTGGTTTTTCAAATTTTGTATTTGGTTTTTGTTTTATAAAAGAAATGGAAAATCAAAAATAGAAGATTGAAAGAATGATTTTATAGAATTTACAGAATTTGAACCCTCTGATGAACTGGGATCTGATATAGTTGAAGCACCTACAACCAAAGACGAAGAAGTTTCATAAATAACAGTGTTAGAATTACAAAAATCATCACTCTGAGGGTGTTGACTATCAACGGTTGTAGTGGTTTCTACTTCCTTATCATGATAATTTTCACTATTATTTGTTTTGGTGCAACTATCAAAAATCTTTCCTGTGGGAATCCATCTAAGACCAACTATTTTAAAAACTTTTCCCATGGGAATCCACCTAAGGTAAGATCTAGATGTAGTTTTCATATCAGATGCAGCGGAAGTCTCAGTCTTGGAAAAACTACATCCTGTGGATATCCACCTATTAGTTTTCTTATCCTCTTGTTTCTTATCAACGGGTTTGTTTCGATTTGGCGTCTTAGTGGATTGAACCGTAGTACGTGAATTTTCTTTCACGCAACTACTCTTAGATGCAGGCCAATCCCTAGTCTTTTGTTGAGTGTTTCTAGGTAATGGTTTACTACTACTAGTAGTGCTTTGAAATCTTGTAGAATTCATCGCACTAGGTTTTGTACCTAAAATTCCATCTTTTCGAAGTTGTGCCTTTTTCCTAGCTTCTTCAAGATGGTGATTGTGGACCATGTCGTTAGAACCAACAGATTCCTTAACAGTTTTTGTGGTCACATTCGGTGTACTATTCCTAGAAGGGCCAGAAGTAAGCACATTTGTGTTTCGTTCAACAACTTTTGCATTTTCAACAATCTTTTCTTTTTTATTATTCTTGGTCAACGCTGTTGGAGTGACTCGTTTTGTCAAATCATTTTTCACATCGACTTTTGGAGCAAACCGGGAAATTGACATTTTTGGTTTTTCAACCGTTTTTGAAGCATTTGGTTTCTCCGAAGTCGATGGTTTTGCAAACATAGTATCCACACCCTTTCCTTTTTGACTTTCTAGCTGAGACCTCAAAAGATCATTTTGCGCTTTCATGTTTTTGAAGGCACGCGCATAAGACAATTTGTCATACTTGCATTCTTCGCTTTTCCGATCAAGTTGTTTAAAATATGACACGTTTTCTTTTTCAAGTTTAATAAGAGCATTTTCATATTTTGAAACAATTGCGGAGGTCTCAGCTTGGAGTCTTTCATCGTCTTCAACAGAATATGTTTGTAAAATGATAGACATAATAGACAGAACTGCTTCTAAGAGAGAGTCATTTAATTTTTCCAAAACATTTATCTGCTCAAAAGATTCATTTGCCTTCTTTATTAGAGATTTGTGGTCCTTGACAAAGTCAGTTGTTTCAGTTAAAAAGGCGTTTTCAAAATGAATAACACGAGCATGAATGTTATTAATTTGAGGAGCGAATTCACTTTCAAGAATCTTTTTTAGCTGTAAATGAACCGTGGAATTCCAATTGATCTCATTTAGTTTCATTTTAGATTCTAAAGACGTTTTAAGTTGCCCAATTCTGGTTTTAAGATCATCAAGATATCCTCTGGCAGCACTTGTGTTAAAAGTGTTGTTTGAAGACATCTGTTCCATTTTTGAAAGAGATTTGGAAACAACTGCGGGTTTACAAACTTGGTTTGAAATTCCTGGGCTTTTGGAAAAACTTTTGGAAATCTCATATGCTTGTTTTTGTGGAACAAAAGTAATTCCAGAAAGTTTGTTCAGTTTGTTGTAATCAATTGGTTTCAAATCTGGATTCTTTTGTTTCATCTTAGTTATACTCTCTTCGACCAGTTCCATTGTTTCCACATAATCACGAACAATGGGAGGATCATGTTTGGTATATATCACATTTCCATTATACAAAACATTCTGTTCTTCCTGAGCTTTCTTGAGATTACAAGGAGTTTTGTTACCTAGAGCCATTTTGTTTTTTGTATGGTAAATCGGATCAGTTTGATTAATAATCATATGAATTGTTTGACTCGAATGACCCGTTTTAACCAACAAGTTTTCTAGTTTTGCTATCATATGTTCTGACTCTATGATTTCTTCCAAAAGTTTATCTTCTTTCTTTGCAAAGTCCTTTTTCAACTCATCCCTTTCTTTTTCAAGATTGGAATAAGCGAATTTTTGTTTTGAAAGCTGGTTTGTTAAATCAGAAATTTCCTGTTTTAAAGAGTTAATAGCTTTTTTGGAGCTAATTTGAAGAATATCAAATTTGTTTTGCAATTCCCTATCTTTAACAAGTAACTTCTTATAACCAGTTTCAAATTCTGACTCGCGTTTTGTATCAATTTGAAACTTTTTTCATTTTCCTTGTATCTCTCAAGCTCAGTGGTCAATTTCTCATTCGCGGCCTTACCTTCACGATTGACCTTTTTCACTTTTTCAATTTCAATATGATGCGCGTGGATTGCAACACGCACTACGTTTTACCTCTCGAGGGATCTCGAGAAGCTTGCAATCCCCACCAGGCAGTGTACCTGACCGATGTAGTATAGTGAAGTGGCAAGTACCGGGGGATTGATCGTTCTCTCGCAGGGAATAGTGTTCGTTAGGCTAAAGGCTACTCTAATCTTGGTCTAAGGGTGGAGGAAGATTCTTTTTGTATTTTT
Organism: Artemisia annua; assembly: GCA_014162995.1. Taxonomy (NCBI): domain Eukaryota; kingdom Viridiplantae; phylum Streptophyta; class Magnoliopsida; order Asterales; family Asteraceae; genus Artemisia; species Artemisia annua. Next base: position 58,404 of record LBNU01017009.1, on the reverse strand, counting down.
ATATTTTATGAAAGCAGTAAATCTCTGGTTTTGGAGGATGTTTCTCACTAAGCAAAGCGTTTTGGTGTTTTATGATTTGTGAAATTAAGAAAAATAAACAACATTTGTGCAGGTAATCTGGCGGAACCCACGGGATACACGGGCGGAACCCAATTGAGGGTGCCGCCATATCCGTGGGGTGTAAANGATTGAAAGAATGATTTTATAGAATTTACAGAATTTGAACCCTCTGATGAACTGGGTTCTGATATAGTTGAAGCACCTGCAACCAAAGACGAAGAAGTTTAACAAATAACAGTGTTAGAATTACAAAAATCATCACGCTGAGGGTGTTGACTATCAACGGTTGTAGTGGTTTCTACTTCCTTATCATGATAATTTTCACTATTATTTGTTTTGGTGCAACTATCAAAAATCTTTCCTGTGGGAATCCATCTAAGACCAACCGTTTTAAAAACTTTTCCCGTGAGAATCCACCTAAGGTAAGATCTAGATGTAGTTTTCATATCAGATGCAGCGGAAGTCTCAGTCTTGAAAAAACTACATCCTGTGGATATCCACCTATTAGGTTTCTTATCCTCTTGCTTCTTATCAACGGGTTTGTTTCGATTTGGCATCTTAGTGGATTGAACCCTAGTACGTGAATTTTCTTTCGCGCAACTACTCTTAGATGCAGGCCAATCCCTAGTCTTTTGTTAAGTGTTTCTAGGTAATTGTTTACTACTACTAGTAGTGCTTTGAATCTTGTAGAATTCATCACACTAGGTTTTGTACCTAAAATTCTATCTTTTTGAAGTTGTGCCTTTTTCCTAGCTTCTTCTAGATGGTGATTGTGGACCATGTCGTTAGAACCAACAGATTCCTTAACAGTTTTTGTGGTCACATTCGGTGTACTATTCCTAGAAGGGCCAGAAGTAAGCACATTTGTGTTTCGTTCAACAACTTTTGCATTTTAAACAATCTTTTCTTTTTTATTATTCTTGGGCAAGGGTGTTGGAGTGACTGGTTTTGTCAAATCATTTTTCACATCGACTTTTGGAGCAAACCGGGAAATTGACATTTTTGGTTTTTCAACCGTTTTTGAAGCATTTGGTTTCTCCGAAGTCGATGGTTTTGCAAACATAGTATCCACACCCTTTCCTTTTTGACTTTCTAGCTGAGACCTCAAAAGATCATTTTGCGCTTTCATGTTTTTGAAGGCACGCGCATACGACAATTTGTCAGACTTGCATTCTTCGCTTTTCCGATCAAGTTGTTTAAAATATGACACGTTTTCGTTTTCAAGTTTAATAAGAGCATTTTCATATTTTGAAACAATTGCGGAGGTCTCAGCTTGGAGTCTTTCATCATCTTCAACAGAATATGTTTGTAAAATGATAGACATAATAGACAGAACTACTTCTAAAAGAGAGTCATTTAATTTTTCCAAAACATTTATCTGCTCAAAAGATTCATTTGCCTTCTTTATTAGAGATTTATAGTCCTTGACAAAGTTAGTTGTTTCAGTTAAAAAGGCGTTTTCAAAATGAATAACACGAGCATGAATGTTATTAATTTGAGGAGCGAATTCACTTTCAAGAATCTTTTTTAGCTGTAAATGAACCGTGGAATTCCAATTGATCTCATTTAGTTTCATTTTAGATTCCAAAGAGGTTTTAAGTTGCCCAATTCTGGTTTTAAGATCATCAAGATATCCTCTGGCAGCACTTGTGTTAAAAGTGTTGTTTGAAGACATCTATTCCATTTTTAAAAGAGATTTGGAAACAACTGCGGGTTTAGAAACTTGGTTTGAAATTCCTGGGCTTTTGGAAAAACTTTTGGAAATCTCATATGCTTGTTTTTGTGGAACAAAAGTAATTCCAGAAAGTTTGTTCAGTTTGTTGTAATCAATTGGTTTCAAATCTGGATTCTTTTGTTCATCTTAGATATACTCTCTTCGACCAGTTCCATTGTTTCCACATAATCACGAACAATGGGAGGATCATGTTTGGTATATATCACATTTCCATTATACAAAACATTCTGTTCTTCCTGAGCTTTCTTGAGATTACAAGGAGTTTTGTTACCTAGAGCCATTTTGTTTTTTGTATGGTAAATCTGATCAGTTTGATTAGTAATCATATGAATTGTTTGACTCGAATGACCCGTTTTAACCAACAAGTTTTCTAGTTTTGCTATCATATGTTCTGACTCTATGATTTCTTCCAAAAGTTTATCTTCTCTCTTTGCAGAGTCCTTTTTCAACTCATCCCTTTCTTTTTCAAGATTGGAATAAGCTAATTTTTGTTTTGAAAGTTGGTTTGTTAAATCAGAAATTTCCTGTTTTAAAGAGTTAATAGTTTTTGTGGAGCTAATTTGAAGAATATCAAATTTGTTTTGCAATTCCCTATCTTTAACAAGTAACTTCTCATAACCAGTTTCAAATTCTGACTCGCGTTTTGTATCAATTTGAAACTTTTTTCATTTTCCTTGTATCTCTCAAGCTCAGTGGTCAATTTCTCATTCGTGGCCTTAACTTTACGATAGACCTTTTTCACTTTTTCAATTTCAATACTACAATTGTTCAACAATGATTCAAATAAAGCACGTGTTTCCTCATCATTCTCAGCATGCTGTGAAACTAAGCCTCCACTATGATTCATACCGGGAGTCGCCGAATCAATATTGCTACAACTCGGCGTGTCCAGGTATGTATCATAAGTGAGTGCTAGAGTCTCAGAATGCTGTTCCTCATGAGGGGACATATCAAATATATCATTATTGTTGCATGTATTGTCGATTGGTACCTCAGATACTGCATTGGTGTCATAGACAGGAGGTGTGTCAGAATCTGTGTCGTACTTAGCCTCCTGATGATTTGCCATAAAGATGCAGTTCGCATTCATATCCTTTCTACCTTCTATTTCATCCATAAGTGCCATTAAATCATTTTCCTCAACATTCAACTGGAATCCTGCCTCTTCCTTTTGTGCTAGCATCAATGCTTTCTGCAGATATGCTGTATCCTTCTTTTTCGGCTTAGTAGGACAGTTCCTTGCCATATGACCTACAGCTTGACAGTTGAAACACTTAACCAAATTTCCCTGATTCACATTCACATTTCCATAATTCCCACCAACTAGAGCTTCAACATTTCCAACCTGATTACCCACTGCCTGGTTTCCAACATTCTGACCCCTCTGATTTCCAACAAACTGACCCATCTGATTCCCTGCATACTGACCCATCTGATTCTGCATATTCTGATTACCCATGCGAAATCCAGTAGCATATCCTTGCTGATTCCCAATAACTCCAACCATTTGGCCTCCATTACCCATGTTGAAACTCGGCTGAGCGATCTGCCTATTGCGAGTGTTCGATGAAATCCTTTGGTTGTTGTTGGTTGGTGTCGAATAGCGTCCTTGGAATGCCTTTGTCAGAAGAGCAAATGCTTGTGTCAAAGCAGCGGTAGATTCATCATTGTCAGTGAACTCTGGTTCTTGGAATTGTGGATATTGTTGTTGTGGAATAACTTGTTGTTGTTGTGGCTAGAATTGTTGTTGTGGGATTACAGTAGTTTGNGTCCAGGTATGTATCATAAGTGAGTGCTAGAGTCTCAGAATGCTGTTCCTCATGAGGGGACATATCAAATATATCATTATTGTTGCATGTATTGTCGATTGGTACCTCAGATACTGCATTGGTGTCATAGACAGGAGGTGTGTCAGAATCTGTGTCGTACTTAGCCTCCTGATGATTTGCCATAAAGATGCAGTTCGCATTCATATCCTTTCTACCTTCTATTTCATCCATAAGTGCCATTAAATCATTTTCCTCAACATTCAACTGGAATCCTGCCTCTTCCTTTTGTGCTAGCATCAATGCTTTCTGCAGATATGCTGTATCCTTCTTTTTCGGCTTAGTAGGACAGTTCCTTGCCATATGACCTACAGCTTGACAGTTGAAACACTTAACCAAATTTCCCTGATTCACATTCACATTTCCATAATTCCCACCAACTAGAGCTTCAACATTTCCAACCTGATTACCCACTGCCTGGTTTCCAACATTCTGACCCCTCTGATTTCCAACAAACTGACCCATCTGATTCCCTGCATACTGACCCATCTGATTCTGCATATTCTGATTACCCATGCGAAATCCAGTAGCATATCCTTGCTGATTCCCAATAACTCCAACCATTTGGCCTCCATTACCCATGTTGAAACTCGGCTGAGCGATCTGCCTATTGCGAGTGTTCGATGAAATCCTTTGGTTGTTGTTGGTTGGTGTCGAATAGCGTCCTTGGAATGCCTTTGTCAGAAGAGCAAATGCTTGTGTCAAAGCAGCGGTAGATTCATCATTGTCAGTGAACTCTGGTTCTTGGAATTGTGGATATTGTTGTTGTGGAATAACTTGTTGTTGTTGTGGCTAGAATTGTTGTTGTGGGATTACAGTAGTTTGATGTTGTGGAATGTATTGTTGTTGCAAGTAGTTGTGAGTGGAAGATGATGATGGTTGATGTTGTATGTTCACTGGTAAAGGTGTTGGTGTTTGAGCAATTAGTGCGAGAGGATCATGCTTTTTAGCTAGTAATTCAGCCCTTACTTCATTTGCCTCAGCTTGATTCTGTTTCAAGAAGTCATACAACTGATCATAGGTAACTTCATGCAAGTTCTTTTTCTGATAAACGATAGTGACGTATCTTCCCCATTCAGGTTGTAACTCATTCAGAAAATTGGTGTTCAGCAATGTTCGTCTGTGAGAGGTTGTGTCTGGATAAGTCATTCATTATCTTACAGAACCGGAGATAGTACGACTCTATGGATTCACCAGGAATTGAAGTAAACTTGCGTAGTTCCTTGAGCAATTGTGTTTCCATTTCCTGTTTCCCGATGTCTGTCCTGTACATTAACCTTTTGACTCTTTCCCAGACTGCATGAGCACTTCCTTCACTGTCAACAGTTGCATAAGTTGTTTTAGGTAGACCAAGAACAACGAGATGAAATGCCTGATCATCAACTGCAATTTGTTGTCTGTCTTCCTCAGTGTAGTCAGCCTTAGTCTGATCTCTGTAGAATGGTTGTACTAGGGGGGGTTCCATTAGGATCACCAGGGTCTATTATTTGTCGTGGTTTGAAGGGTCCTTCCAAAATGGAATTGATAAGAAGTTTTCCATTTATTTTGCTCTTAAGATAGCACATCATACGACTAGCCCATTGTGAGTAACCACCCTTTGAAAGCATGGGAGGTCGGTTTTCAGCACCGGCTGCATGATATCTTGCTGAGTTGCCATTAATGAATGATAAAGTTGATCTTGGATCGGTACAACGAAGTAGGAGTTGTGTTTGTTTGTAGAAAGTTGTGTTACTTGTGATGATTGTAAGATAGATTAAGTGAATTGTTGTTTGATTGTGATTAGATTTGGTTTGATTATGATTTGGTTTGGTTTGATTATGATTTGGTTTGATGGAATGTGGTTTGATGGAATGTGATTTGATCAACTAGCAGTGAAGAACAAGTGTCAATTCGCAGTGAAAATTGGTCAAATCGCAGTGATCAAATCACATCAGCAAAAGGACAACTGACATCCAGACAAAAGTGTCACTATCAACTCACATTGATCAACCAGCAGCCAAGAACATTAACGAGAGTCAAATCACATCCACGAAAATCCACCAAAAACTACCTACAATTCACTCTATTTAACGTTTTGGCTTGATCTCTTTTACACAACTTCTTTAAAAACACTAAATCTTCAATAAAAACAACAACTTTAACAACAAAACACGTAAAAATCAAACCTTTGTTAGGAGAAGAAAGGTAAGGTTTTTAAAAAAATTAAAAACATAAACTTTTCTTCTAAAGATTCAACAAAAATGAATTCCACACACTCCTAAATCATTGTTAGGCGATTGATACCACTTGTAGGAACTAAGATGTATCAATTCTATCTCTTAACTTATGTAGCTCGTATGGTGACTTAAGATGTATATGAATATGAAACTAGAGAGAAATAGATGAAAAGAAGAACATGTATATTGTTACTAGAGAGAACACACACATACACACACTCAAGCACCCCCACAAATGAGGTGTGTTGAGGCTTTTATACTTCCATACATAAGTGCCTCATGGGCTTGGGCTTTGTTAAGATTATGGAATTGGATCTACATTTAATAAATAGCTTACAAACATCAACTAATAGTATACTAGCTTGTCTAAGTCCATGAGCACATTTAATAAACTATGACATTAGCTATGACACGTTACAAAGTTACTAGACTATGAATGACCGCCACTTTTCTTAAATGCTAACAGAATTGAAATACCATATAAAAATACTAAATACCTATATGAGGAGAATGACATCATATGATAGGAGAGTGTTAGTTATACCAATGTGTTGAGAATGAGAGTTTTGATTAAAATATCGTTTGCACTTACAATGACGTGCATGATATATGTCGAAGAAGAAAAGGATGAAATCCTATGATGGTGTTCTAGACAATGAAGTTGTGAGGTCCCAGTTTAAGAAAAATCCTAGATGCTATTTAAATTAGTTGTTGGTTGTGGAGATGAAGAACTTTGTCAAACACATGATGTGTTTTCACTTTATGAGATATTGGTACAAACTAGTGATGTTGGGTTAAAAAGGCTTGAAGCACTTGTGGTTTTGTGAACAGATTTTAACTAAATGGTGTGTACCTATGTGTTGGTATTTTAGGGTGTAAGAAACATGAGTAGATGTTCTTTAAATACATTTTGACAAAATACAAATATGTGAATGAATTTCTCTCCGCCTCAATCGGTGGAAATCCAACATATTGTGTAATGCATCGTATAAAGAATGATGATAAAGTGTTTAGCAGGTTGAAGGTTAATGAAAGCGATGAGCTTAGTAATGTTTTTGCGGATGTTGGTTAGCATACAAAGAACTTCATCCTTGAAGTCACGTAGCTCTTCTCTATCAATCCGAGATGATCGCATGACGAGGCATGTAGTTTTCTCATAGGAGGTGGAAAGGATTAGAGTGTGGTTATAACTAAATAGTGATGAAGATGCCTTTTGGAAAGCGGAAGCAATAACGAGATTTGGAAAGAGGTCGGTTGAAAGATACAAAAATGCAAAGCCAAGCCTCTAAAACTTAATCCTATATGCTTTAAAAACTATATGCAAGTGAATGAATCCCATAAAACATATTACTAATCTACGTAGCAATAAAAGGGATTACAATTATGCGAAATTGACATATAAAAGTTAGAACGAAGTGAGATAACAAATAATTTGTTATCAACCTATAAGACAAAAGATTTAGTGACAAAAGATGATGATGATGAGGAAGTAGGAGGATGAGGGCGTTTCCCTTGAACCTTAGAAACTCTCTTAAGTAGGACAAAGGTATGAGGAATGAGAGAGTAGTCTAGGAAAATCCCTTTGGGATTAGGAGGAGTGGGTGAAAATGCTCTGAAGAGGCGAGTGAGAAGCATCCCATATGGGAGAGCGGTGGTACCAAGCATGGGTATGTCGGCCATCCTCTTGGCCATGTAGTAAGCCAAGTTAAAGGGTTGGCGAGTGGACAAGGAGTATAACATGTAGCAAAGGCTCGTTTTGATATGATCACAATTTCCTAAGACAAGATAAAATATCATCTTTTAATACTTACTTTAGGCAAGTATAGGAATACAAATTTTTCAAGTTGGAGAATGAATATGAGACTATTACTAGCGGTGCTCAATTCAGGCTAAACACGACCATTTTTACGGGTGATTCCACATACCCAACTTCTCTCTTAAAAGCAATTTAACCGTTAGGATAAATTGAGTTTCTAGTGCAATAGGTTCTCCAGTAGTCATTCTCATGTCTGAAAGATAGGAATTCCTATTTTTGTCTATTAAAGTATATAAAGATGATAATTCACCAATACATGATTTAATGAGACTTAACTATATCTATTAAAACTAAGGTAATGAAGATGCCATATTTTACACGGGAATTTGACAAATATGTGTCAACAGATTTTAATCTTTGTGTTTGGAATCTAAGGTTGAATGATCTAAAGGGTGACATCTTTTATGTTGAGTTTAAGTATGTGTTATGCAAGTGATTTGATCATCTAAAACCAAGAGATGTGTTTGTTTGTGATAATGGAATATATTAAGAATGTTCTCAACAAAGTTCTTTGGAACAAGTATATAAAGTTACCAACTTTTATAGATCTTGTGTATGCTCTGGAGATGTGTAGGATATTATGAGCAAGTTTTGTTTATGATGTACGCTTGAAAGGAATTAGACACATATAGTGTCTTTCAATAAGTAAGAATATCTCGTGGAATAAAGTCACCATCCTTATGAAAACAAGAATGACAAGATGAGGGGGAAGCTCTAGTTCATAGAACATGAAGATGTTTGTTTAAGATAATTTATCCAATGAGGTGTAATGAAATCTCTTGTAACACAACTGTTTATGTCGTAAGGAGAGAATCATGCAGAGGATATACATTATCCTTTAACAAGATAAAAACTTAACGCATGATTTATTAGGCATAATGTTTTCCAAAAAATTATGTTTTCCTAAATGAGGATATGAAGCCAAAGAGTTTGAATTGGATAGTCCTATCCTAATATACTTGGTCTCAAGATTATATTCATTAGATAATGACAAGAGGAATTCACTATAGTTTCTTATGTATGCTCGTCAAGAGTCATTGTCACTCCAGGTGCAAGAGGTTGGCTTTGAGATTGCATTTTAACATATGTTGTTAAAATATTGATTTAAAGTTTAATGAAACTTATGCAGAAGTTTAACGACAAAGTATTACTAATACTTTGATAACTTGTGAAAGTATGGTTGAGTTTGTTCAACGTGCATTTGATTTGGTACGAGTGTTGGACAAAGGGCTTTTTGAGCAATGCATTCAATATGATGGTAAGGATGGTAGATTGATTGAGCTAGGTGGTAGGTCTTCCAGTGTGTCTAAAGACGGATGTTATGATGTTGTGCTATGGGAGTACTAGGTTTCATAGATGTTGAAAATAACAAGGATGGATACTAATTCTTGTGGTCCATTGATTTGTACAACTAGTGAGTGAAGTTTTTGAAGTTTTGGTTATGTTTGTGAAGCTTAGGGGCTGAGATATATCACAGAGGTGAATGAGATGATGGTGAAAGAACAAGTGAACTTAAGTGCTAAATGTTCCAGGATGAAGACCTATTGACATTTGTTTTATTCCTATTGATTGGGAGAGTGTTTAGGACAAGTTTTTTTTAACATATGATGTCAAAATACTTTGATTTTTCGGATATGACTTTTAATGACCACAATCGTAAGTCAATTTTACTTGAATATTTTGGATAAAATACTTAAGTTGTCAATCCTACTTTGTTGAGATTGGATAGTACTAAAGGATAGCAAGACTTGATAATACATCTATAACTTAAGTGTGAGTTATGACTTAATGTAAATCCTTATCGTCTTGAAGGATAACACATTACTTTCATGTTAACCAAGTGACGTAACATATGTAGATACAAGACAATATCTACAGTCGTAAGTTAGACTTGTGATTTTGATATTATATGTAATCTTTGTAAATAACGAGTTCGGATTAGTTAGGAAGTTGTCAAGTCACCAAATAAGTGAAGCAAATGGATGAAGGATGAGTTAAGGATGGAAGAATGTAGTAACCGTGGGTAATGATTACAAAACATTTGTGGTTAGGGACCCACGAATGGCAAGGAACCAAATAAAGGGTTCCTTTTTTTGGGTAAAAGGGTTAATTTACCCCGGTAAAATGCATTACACCAAAAACGTTGAAGTACATAGGATGAGGGTGATATCCCTCACCTCAGTCCTTAGGACACTTACAGACTCCAATATAAGAATGACACGCCATTCCTATAACATACAATAAAATAAAACTACCAATAATGACAAAAGTACATAAAAGTTTAAAATACTACTCAAGAAAAGCACATGAGCCTTCTATATCACTATAGCGGTCCACCTTAACTTCCATGAAGAATCCACGTAGAAACATCCAAGCGATCTTTCAACATAAAATCTGTTCGTAGTAGCAAAGAACACCACAAACAAAACCTCCACCATTCCCATCGTATTATAGACAATAAGCATCACCAAAGAATACGATGAAAACCAACGCAATACCAATCCACAAGCCCCATACACCAAGTCTGATCATGCACATAAGAAATGAATACGAACCACACTTGTGTATTAAATGGACTTGTACATACAATAGGGTTTAACCCTAACTTCCAATAATGATCGTAGGAGTTTTAGAATAGAAAACCAATAAGCCTAAACATCCAAAACGACCAGCAGCAATCCACGTATTGATTTTTGAACAAGAACCAAATAAACTTGACTTACACAAGATAACCTTGACTTCCAATCTCCCTAACCCGTCGTATATCAGACCAAGACAACATGAATCTCACAATCAGCAGCATGTCTATGTAGTATACGAACCAAGAAACAACAACTAGGGAACCAACGAACCCTAACATCATCGATCAAAACTAGGGTTTTTGAACAAGTTACCCTAAAACTTAACTTCCATCTCTCCCAAGCCCACGTTCATGGCAGCAACATCATGATAAGACAATGAACACCAAACAATCCCTTGAAAAAGATTGACATCCAAGAAAACAACCAGATCCATAATCACCAACAACCACAGCAGATCGAGAATATACAAAACCCTAAAAAAGGATTTCGTTAGTCAGTAAGCACATCAAACCCACCCATAACGCACCATGTTAAAAATAATCGATCAATGAAAACCGACTTGATTCAAATCATGAACATGTTACACTCACAAAAAATCTTTACTGCACACTAAAAACGACACCCTAAATTGGATATCGAATAGAGTGATAAGCGTTAACCAACAGATTGATTAAACAAAGTGCAATAAAAGGGGATCGACCCTTATATAAGTAAAATCGATTTTAGGAACCGACTATGAATCAAGATAACAAAGGTCGACCAACCACAGATCTAATAAAATACTGATCGATCAAAAGGGATGATAAAATCAATTATAGTATACATCTACAATCGTTAGATATATAGGGATACAATAACCGACCTATAATAAATCAAGAAGGTAATGATCGAACAAAATCAAAGGTCGACCAAAAAGAAACCCTAACAAATCGATTTCTCCAAAAGAACCCAAAAAACGTGTTTTCTATTCAGAAACTTGATCAAAGTAGAAGATAAACACGAATGCAATCTCTACAATAGCAAATCATTGAAAGGTTCCTTCCCTTATGCAAAAAGGTTCCTTGGGTTCATTATGAGAAATTTCAAATTTTGATGAGAAATTCTTATCCTATTGGTGCAAATGAAATGACATGATCCTAATATGAGTGAATATTAGTGAAAAGTATCCTAGTAACAAAAGTGAGTGATCTAGATTGCGGGATTTAAATGAAAAAATAAAAAAATTTACTGCAGGCTGAGGAACCTTTCGACATAATGGACGGAACCCTAAATTTGGTTTCGCCAATTCTGCCGAGCCAAAATCCTTAACAGTGGACATTTTTCGACCCCCGAAACCCGTTCAAATTTCCTAATATTACTTTGAACATATGCACCTAATTAGATGTGATTAGGAAACAACAAAAACACAGGAATAAACATATGGATAGATATAGTTCTACATGGGGCCGACGATTTTCACTATTAGAAGTGAAAAATGAAAAATGATAACAAGTAAGTGTTATCTACCTGCAAGCTAAACCGTTAGTTCACAAGATAGATTAGAAGCAAAATTATCAACTCACAAAGCACATAATAGTTCATACAACTTTATTAATTATTGTGCTGATGCGTGCGGGACTGCAACACGCACTACGTTTTACCTCTCGAGGGATCTCGAGAAGCTTGCAATCCCCACCAGGCAGTGTACCTGACCGATGTAGTATAGTGTAGTGGCAAGTACCGGGGGATTGATCGTTCTCTCGCAGGGAATAGTGTTCGTTAGGCTAAAGGCTACTCTAATCTAGGTCTAAGGGTGGAGGAAGATTCTTTTTGTATTTTTATATTTNCAAAAAACCTGTTTTCTATTCAGAAACTTGATCAAAGTAGAAGATAAACATGAATGCAATCTCTACAATAGCAAATCATTGAAAGGTTCCTTCCCTTATGCAGAAAGGTTCCTTGGGTTCATTATGAGAAATTTCAAATTTTGATGAGAAATTCTTATCCTATTGGTGCAAATGAAATGACATGATCCTAATATGAGTGAATATTAGTGAAAAGTATCCTAGTAACAAAAGTGAGTGATCTAGAGTGCGGGATTTAAATGAAAAAATAAAAAATTTTGACTGCAGGCTGAGGAACCTTTCGACATAACGGACGGAACCCTAAATTTGGTTTCCGCCGAGCCAAAATCCTTAACGATGGACCTTTTTCGACCCCCGAAACCCGTTCAAATTTCCTAATATTACTTGGAACATATGCACCTAATTAGATGTGATTAGGAAACAACAAAAACACAAGAATAAACATATGGATAGATATGGTTCAACAGGGGGCCGACGATTTTCACTATTAGAAGTGAAAAATGAAAAATGATAACAAGTAAGTGTTATCTACCTGCAAGCTAAACCGTTAGTTCACAAGATAGATTAGAAGCAAAATTATCAACTCACAAAGCACATAATATTTCATACAACTTTATTAATTATTGTGCCAAACATCTTTTTCAAAGACATGATATGCTTCGATAATCATTGAAAAAGTGATATGTTTTAACACTTGAGCTATTTGTGCAAAATAACATTTTTCCAAATACTTGACACGTTTTACTTAGTTCTCATTCCTAAGTGAATTATGCAATATTTTAATATAACATATGCTAAGAGAGTGATCTAAGTCTATAAGCAATGCACAAACAATTTCCTCAACTTAGTGCAAAAAATCTAGCAAATGTCATATTGTGCATAAACAAGAAATTGACAAACAAGCAAATGAATATCATGGCAAAATTGACACTTATGTATCACAAGTAAACAAGTACAATCACAACTTTCAATAAGCAAAAAACATATATGCAAACAACCAAAACAAGTAGTCATTTAGCATAGCATAACAAGAAATATACTTTTCGCCACTTTGCGTTTAAATATGATGATGTATGCCAAGATTTGACTAGTTTCCTTTATATATATAAATATCACCAAATTCTTTAGTTTCAAAAGAAATAATATCAATGTTCAAAGGATCCTAACTTAAATTGCCTAACTCAAAAGTTTGAGTTTCTACGTCAAAACAAAACTTAATATTTGGAGACACTATAGTATTTGGTTTATTCTACTCACTTCAAATTAGATTTAGGCCATAAGATTACTTTTAAAAGAAAGTAGACTTAATTACCTTTAAAATGATAGGTAGCGTGACTCCTACGGACTTACTGTAACACCCCCAAAATTTGGTACAGCGGAAGACTATTCAAGCTTTCGGGGTGCTACGGGGATTGGTATCCAACACAAGTCATAATAGAACGAGATAAAGTAAACATGAATAAAAACACGTCCAAACGGGGTTTTAAAGTTTACATTCATCCCAGGTTTACCAAAGTAAGGGCCAAAAGAAATAAAAGTAGGTCCCCAAATACATATCAGAGTTATTAGAAAATAGATCCTTAAACCAGATTGTCGTGCCACGCCTTCCAAGCATGCGTCTTCCATCAATCTTAATTACCTGAGAAAACGCGCTAAAAGTCAGCTTTCGCTGGTGAGATCATAGGTTTAAATTCATAGTTAAATCAAGTGGACATATACGCAAAAAGCTTGCTAGCTAGACAAGGCCACAAACAAACCTGCGGATACCCTCCGCTCCATCATAATCCTATAGGTGCACACTATAGTCATCCTAAGGGAGCCATGCTACAACCTTAGGGATTCACTTAATTATATCATCCTAAAGGAGCCATGCTACGACTTTAGGGATTCACCAAATAAAAATGTATCTGTATGCGTAAGGATACGACATACCCACATGGGTAAGGATACGACATGCCTCAGCTTACCTAGATCTAGTCTAGGCCTCGCTCTCTAGTTCTATCGCATAGCAAGTTTTAAAAGAAAGAAAAAGCGATAATAGTCCACATAAAACAATTTGCACGTTTTCTCACCCCAAGTATTGAAAACAAAGTTCTAAGAGTAAAAGTGGGGCTAACTCACCTCAGGTCCAGCAAACAGCATAAGAATCAACAGAAGCAAGAAAGTATCAATTATCATGCAACGGCGACTACTGACTCGGCCCTACCTAATAATATCAATACGCTTAGTAAAATTTTCAAATAAATATTCCCCAAATCCCGAACATATTCCATTTCCGTTTTCAAAACTCTTTCTTAATTCATTTTAGTGTTTGGTATCCATGTTTGTGTGGTGTCGACTCAACAAGACTCAAGTGAACTCACGCTTCCTAAGCATTCCATCCAATAACACCACAACAATCTACGTGACAAGCTCTTATAGTCTACTATGTCATCAAAATAAATCGTCGAAGCTTATGGAACTAATCACCCCAATAAACTTCACCATGCATACATCTCACTTATTCCTTCCAAGACTATATCATAGCCTAAGGGTCGTAGGATATGTTATCCATTATTAGATCCTTCCACATACTTAACGAGCTATCATTAGATTCGTAAGTCGAATAAGTTCGTTATCTATGTAAGCTAGATATATTAATGTCAAATATCCGTGACTCGCAATTAAATCCACAATGTTTACTTAGTTATCACTTATGGCACTACTAGGTTTACGTGCCCTCGAAACATTTGATAACTCATTTATTATAAAAACTCTCATTTTAGTTATTAATTTCATTTTAAGCCAAAATTAACAAGTAGAATACTTGTTATTATTTATTTCTCTATATGAAAACCACATTATCATTTTTATTATTTATGTTTCAAGTTATCGTCACGTCCAACTTGAGTTACCATTTGTTTCGAGTTACACATCCGAGTCATGACCTCTCGACTCACTTATTAATCCAAGTCCAATAATCAAAATATATATATCCATGTTATGGCACTTGTCGGAGTCAACGATGACTAGAAAGTCAACGTGATACCGACTTGGCACAAAGCTCACAAGTCAAACATATATAAGTGTGTAATGATCATCACGTGAGTTATCGGCCCTAAACCCACGATTCGATAATGAATATTCACAATCACAACAACTTCAAATCCCATTTTCCACTTTGCCAATAAAATCAAACTACGACAAGTTTTACCGAGACCCCAATGGTCTCGTCCTATCTCTCGGCAATCCTACAATAACCACAAGTTCAACATCAAGAACTACAATCACCAGCTTCAACAAAATTTTGCCGAGACCCTAGTGGTCTCGGTCTCTCCTCCTCGTCAACAACAACATTCAATAGCAACAATTCAAGACTACCATACTTCACCAAAACCTGTAACTAAATCGACAACCTGATCCTAGACCATTCTCCATTTCCATTCGGTCCAACAAAAGTGACTTCAAATCCGAACCAAAGGCAACCAACAACAAGAAAAACAAAATAAAAACATCACAAATGCCGTGAGCTTAAGCTCACGGTGGCATCAACTCGACACCCAACACACCTTAGATACCAAAACTTATTTTTATTAGATCAAAAACTTTAAACCCAGTTTACTCGAACCCGAAATAACAACAAAATCATGAGTTGACTCATAACCGAGTCAAACCCACGAGTAAAAACGCGTTTCTTACCATCTCTTTAATAGATCTACACGTTTAAGATGTCACGAGTGGTGGTGATGGTTTTCAGCGGCGGGGTAGCAAACAGAGGGTGTTGGAGATCATTTTAGGGCGCGTGTTGTATAGTAGAAGATACAGGAGATGATGGTGGTTAGTTTGGTGGTGGAGGTGAGGTAGTGGCGGTGGTGGTGACGGTGGTGGCGTGGATTACAGCCGGCGGCTGTGAGCGAAAAGAGAAAAGGGAGAAGAGAAAGAAAAAAAGAAGAAGATGTATTATGTGAAAGGAAAGGGTTAGGGTTAGGGTAATATACCCGAAATTTGCAAACATGCCCCTCATTTTTATATATTTTTAAAATAGGTGTTAAAACAAGGACTCTCGGTGTAATATGTATAGACCCTCCCGTAACATATATATTAACTCGTGAAAAATATTGAACGTTGTCAATATAAGTTTTAATCACCACCGATCACTTCAATTACGCTTTTTCATGAAATTTGATAATAAACATGTCGATAAAATAAAACGTAACCGTTTCTTATTAAATCCCGACTTTTACTTTCCGAGTTCATTTTTAAATCTCAAACGTTCTTAACACTCGATTAAAGATACGTCATCATCTTCAAATAGATTTTCCACCAAATGTAATGATAATTACATCTCTATTTATTTTGCGTAACAAAACTTTATATATTACGTATTATTAGGTTCCTAGTGCCAGAGTCGAAGTAGTGCCTAACTTAACGCCATATAAATGGTCTAGCGACAAATATTCCACAAAATGACTCAACAATTCTCATAATCTTTGAAAACCGTTTCAATAAAATTAACGATTCGTTTTAAATTATAAATCGTAGTTCAAATCAGGTTCTCAAATTTACCAGTTGTCACACTTACGGTTAATTTGTTACGAATTTTTGAAGTTTGACAAAAACTGTATACTGTACTGACGGGTTTCAAGGAACCAATTTTAGGGTTCCGCCCTTGTTAAGAATTGGTTCCGCGGGTATGTGTAACAAATTCACAAAAACTTGTATTTTGACATAAAGAAAACGTGTAGGACTTACTAGGTTTGATAGTAAACATATAATACACTTATTATAACATCATTTCTAGTTATGTGACTTACCGAAACATTTAAGGAGGTGATTTTTCAATTAAATTTATAGTTATCCCAAACGCTCCTTTTAAAACCGTATTTTTCGAAAATTAGCTCTAAGCACATAATTTGACACTTACAAATTCTTTTAAATAATCTTTTCTTTTATTTTTCAAGGAAACCTTCAACCTTGTATACAAAGTAATATTTAACAACAAAATTTCTAAGTATACTTAGCGAAACATTTTTCATATTATATTCCGCTTCAATGGTAAATGACCCCTAACTTGTATTTTAATTGTTATAAAAGCTCATTTGCTTGAGGACAAGAAATCTCAAGTGTAAGAGTATTTGATAAGGAAATATTTGTTACGCTTTTAGGGGGTCATTTAAGCCCTAAATGGTGATTTTATGATCAAATATTACCTCAAATAGTTCCTTTTCTCTTTTCAGCTACAAGACTCGTAAATAAAGAAAAGCGCTTCTTGGGAGGCAACCCAAGCTTTTTATTTGTTTGATTTATTTGCTTTTATTTGTTTCCGTATGCATATTTCATTCTTATTGTTTATTGTTCAGGTATCAAATGCAAATTGTGAAAATGCTTTATTTTGTTTTTAACCTCGTCTTAATTACATATAAAGTTATTTTGCAAAAGATAAGTGCAAGGGAAATCCATATCTGTTTTTTAGAACAATTTGAACATGAGTGATAACAATAAGATATAAACATGCATATTAGTATTTGTTTGAGTCAAATGCTTGTATCGAGTCATAATGAATATTTTTGCAGGATTCCAGGAATTAAAACATATGTTTTTCTAGAAATTTTCCGGAAACAAAATATAAAGAATTATGTCAGATCACTTCTGACGGCGTCAAGGTTAACACCTGACGGCGTCAGATGTTGTTTTCTGCAAAAATTTCCAGGTTTTGTTTTTCTGTTGGAATAGTAAAGTTTCGTAAAATCTGCAATTTTTAAACTCCAGGAATCTGCAAACATTTATTTTGCAAGCACTACATCTTTACTTGCTTTCTAGGATTTACTTTTATATAGAATTTACCGCCGATTTTATGCGAGGTCGTGTTGCTTTTCGTAGTTGTTTAACAGGTTACATTGGACAAGAAGATGATTATATTTCGGAGTGAAGCTTTACATGCTCATTTTCCTGGAGGAGGATTTAACCTTGTTACCACATCATCCACACCGAGCTAATCAGGGGAGTATTTGTTTCTTTCATTTTTATTTATCTATACTTTATTACTTTTTAAGAACATTGGGGACAATGTTCAACTTAAGTGTAAGGGGGTAACTGAGAATACCTTAGAAACTACAATTGCACTTGATTTTTGTTTTGTTTAATAGTAGATGTGTAATAAAACTAAGAGAAATACTTGTTAGGGTAATTTTAACACCATATTTAAAATTTTTTGCAACATATAGGAGTGAAACTTTAGTCTTAATAAGCGTCTCATGGATACGAGTTATATGACTAGCACAAAAACCGTACCACTCAAAAATTTTCACCCCAAATATGTGAGGTTCGCCCCTAGATTTGTTAGGAAAAGCATTCATTATTAATGCTTGCGAGTGTACCGGTAGTACTTAGATTCTAGAACTTGCGTTAGCGATGCATCCCGAGACCACAAGTGAGACTACATTCATGTAGTTAGGATTTACTACATGATAAGACGCATTAGGATAACCCATGTTTTAAGCATGTAATATAATTACATTGACTTCATTGGTCAAGTAATTCTCCCACACCTTTGCGATGTACTCATTTTTAGTACATGATACCCCTAGTACAACCCTCAGAGCCTATCTTTTTCGTTTCTAACTTTAAGCATTTTACTTAAAGGAAGAATTTGTTTACAATCCACCCCCAAATGTACACCCAAATCGCCTTAGCCTACCTTGTATGCACTCATCTTTAGTGCATTATTGTTATTTGTTTTAAACCCTTTGTTAATTGTCTAATTGGTTACATGGTTGCTAAGTCGAGTCATATCTTGTACATATTGTTTTGGGACGATTAGGACTTATGGGTAAAGTGCTAGTGTTATGGAGTAATGGGGAAAAACATCATTTATTACCCCCATATGTGCGTTAATGTTTTAAAGTCCTCCAAATGTTTCGATTATTCTGATTCGAGTCTTTATTTTGAATTATGTAAAAGTTCAAGTGTAAGGGGAGAACGAGCCCCCTTGATGGTAGGGCAAGAATGTATGAAAGAAAAATAAAAAAAAACAAGAAAAACGAAAAAAAAAATTAAAAAAAGACAAGTGTAAACACATACGGACTACCATCCCGTTCCTTTTATTTTATTTATGTTTATGTTAATTCGTAGTTAGCCTAAGTTGATTCGAGTCTTGGCTTAGCAACGCCGCATTTTACATGTAATTAACTAAGACAATTGACTTGCCACAAGTAAAATATCCTTTATCCAACAAACCGTGTTTTCCATATCCCTACACCTAACGTTTTAACCCTTTAAAAGACCTCTTTGATAGTTTATCCTAGGTGCTTACACCAAAGTGGTGGAGGTTTTGATCCTTTCCCAAGCCTTTGGTAATCTATTTGCTATGACAGGTAGTGAGAGATATTTTTCCATTTCCATTTGTGATATATAGATTTATAATTCCCGAGAGATGAGAGTATCCAAACACTTAATGTGAGGTGCTAGTGTATAATTTATGTGCTTGTTTCGATTGAGGTGGAACAATCACTTGTTGTAATTACTTTTATATTAATATTAAATGACCCCTAACTTATATTTTAATTGGTATAAAAGCTCATTTGCTTGAGGGTAAGCAAATCTCAAGTATAAGGGTATTTGATAAGGAAATATTTGTTACACTTTTAGATGGTCATTTAAGTCCTAAATGGTGATTTTATGATCAAATATTACCTCAAATCGTTCCTTTTCTCTTTTAAGGTACTTGGAACGTGATTTCTGGAAAATGGAGCATTTTGGAGCTTTTCGGACGTTTTTATGCTCAAGTATGAAGAAAACAAGAAAAGTTAAGAAAAGTCAAGTTTTCACACTTAACGGCGTCACGCTTTGGAGCTGACGCCATCACCTTATGCTCAAAAGGATGGATTTCTAACACTAGACGCCCCAGAAGAAAACATATAATTAACACCTGACGGCGTCAAGTGTTAAAAAGTTGAGGCCGTCTGGCTTTATGGATACACGAGACGGCCCAGAAGTTATTTGCATGTGACGATGTTAGAAGCTTTTTTAGGTGATCCGAGAACCCTAAACACGGCGGCCTGAAGGCGTCAGGGCTTATAACCTGACGCCGTCAGCTTGTAAATTCTATATATAGTTTTGGATTTTTCATTCATTAAGTGTGCAACTTTGGAGAAAAACCCTATTCCGACTTTTACAGTATTTTTAGGGTTTCAAACCCTCTTTTCTTCCATGTTCAATTGAAGATAAGTTCTTCCTTTAATCATTCAATATGTCTATGTGTTGTTTGATTAATTGTTTGTCTTCTCTTTACATTAACATGCTAGCTTAGGTTTTTTCGTGTTTGCTTAGATCTAATGAAACTTAGCTATTAATTATTGATTGTTGATTTGTTTGGTTGTTTTGGGTGATTGATTTCGCGTTAAGCATAAGAAAACTGGCTAATCTCCTATATGGTAACAAGCTTGAACGTCTTAAGAAACGTAATCGGATGTGTACTACGGTTTTATTGGTTGTTTTTAATGCATAAGTGACTATTAAGGAGGCTATGATAGGATACTAAACGTGTCGTCATAGGAAGAGATAGGAGCTTATAGAGTTGGGGAAGGACGTACATGCCCCCATGAATGGTATTAAGGAAAGCAACCCTTCATCCAAACAATTGTAACAAATCAATTAATCAATAAGAGATAGCTAGGGAGTAGTAAAATCTAAGTAAACACATTTTCTCACTATAAGAAGTTCACCAATTTACTTTTCTTGATTATTTTATTTTATTTGCATAAGTAATAATTTTGGGTTAGTTGACTAGCAACTAATTCTGCCAACTCTTCCAATACCTGAGATTATTAATTGCTTTCATAAAAAAATAAAAATACAAAAAGAATCATCCCTCACCTTTAAACCTAGTTGATTTAGTTTTCAATCCTAACGACACTATTCCCCTAGAGAACGATCAATCCCCCGGTACATGTCACTCACTATATTACATCGGTCAGGTACACTACCTAGTAGGGATTGCAAGCTTCTCAAGATCCCTTGAGAAGTAAAACATTTTTGCAAGGTTGCAAAACCATGCATCAGTGAGAAAGATATTATAAAATGCGGAATTAGGGTTGGTATTTATAGTCTCGATATGTTACGGCGTAACCCCTAGGGTTAACTATGCCGTAGCCTTTGAATCTTGATACTACGCCGTAACTTAATGATATGTTACGGTTGTAGAACTCTCGTACACCATTCTATGGCGTAACCTTATGAGTGGTTACGCCTAACTCCATCTTGGATCACGAAATTCTTCAAAGTTTTGAAGGCAAATCTACGGCGTAACCTCAGAATGAGTTACGAATAAGAAACCTCTCACCCTCATCTACGCCGTAACCCATAAGTTGGTTACGTCGTAGTTTCTTGGTCAGCGTTTACTTTAGTCTTCAGTGTAAATTGATGTTACGGCGTAGGTTGAGAGAAGATTTACGCCGTAGCTAGTGTCCAATCAGCATACTTCAACTTATTTCATTAATAATCTTCCAAATCCGTGTCTCTATGTTCGAATGCTCAATTTTATCCTGAAAATGAAATATAAACAAATAAGAGTATATATTCTAATAAAATGATATAAAAGATGAGCATAATAGAGCGAAATTAACACTAAAATATCAGAACTATTTGATGTTATCAGATGCACATAAATGGTGTAAAATAAAAAGAAGCAAATAGTCTTAGCCTATAAACAAGTCGTCACCGTCCGCCGTTCATCCAAAGTCAAAGCTTCAAAACGCAAGAACTGGATCATAATGGAGCAAGTAAGGGTGTCGTTAGTGGTGGTCATGATGAGCACACTACTTGGTCTTCATAAGTTGGTGTAATCACATCACCAACTCAAATCTTCAAATGTGATCGAAGTGGCCATCCTCGATACTAAATCTGATAAGCTCATAAACTCGGTGCTATATAATGTTGCACCATAAATATAATTATACATACTATTTCACTTTTTTTTTTAATCAACTAAATACAAAAAATGATAATATCCCCACTTGAGAAGAATCATATATGGGAATTTTGGGGGGTCTTCAATGATCTTCAAATGTATGTCTTTGATGTAGGCGTGATTCCCAAATCTCATTACTAAGACCTTGAACTAGAGCAAATGGTGACTTCCCAATCATGGACCAAGACTAGACGGTAGACTAAGGTGTATAGGTGTATCGAAACAAATATGATAAGGGTATGAAACGAAAGGAAAGGCTCCAAAGGGTGTATCTAGGGGTATCTTGCACTAACGGTGAGTACAACAAAAGGGTTTAACATGGGGGTCGAGAAGTCGAGGCGACTAATCAAAAAACGCACACATATAGGCTATTTGGGTGATAATCCTAGAATATTGCCTTCTCTAATTGTTTCTTCCAAATGTATCAAGCTTACTCGACACACTACTCATCTATGGTCTCGAAATGATGTAAAGGCCAAATTCTAAAGTTTACAAACTACCAGCACACTCAATATTTGGTGGATTTTAGGTAAATCATGGAAAACTGAAAAGGCTAAACCTTACCATGAAATTAAGGGTTAAATGTGCTCGGCTAAGGTCTATTCTAGTTAGGTTAGGAAAAACATGTCAAAATTTTATTAAATGGCATAATTTTTCTAAATAAACTAGAAAAATAAGTTCAAGTAATAATTGTACTCCCGTCTCCCCACTTGAAATGTACAAAGTCCATTTTGTACTAAATGTGAAATAAAGGTGAAGTAAAAGTAGAATTAGAGCAAGAACTCCCCTGAAATTTGCTCCAAAATGAAAGAAGGATTACGTAAAGAATGTGTGCCTTCTTCTTGCCTCCATGAGCAAACTTCAGTTCCTTGAAATCATGACACTACCATAGCACCCCAAAGCTTGATTAAGTCTTCCGATGTACCAAATTTTAGGGGTGTTACATAAAACCTATAGCCTTGGAGACTAGTGTTCTATACCATTTTGAGCCACCAACTAATGTATAAAATGTTAGGGGTCAAATATGTATAGAGTAAGGATCCAGTGAGAAGAAAAGTTAAAATGAGAAGAATGAGAAATAATTATAATCGCATATTTGAGATGCATCGACTTGAATTAGATGCATCTCTATTCATTTAGATGCATCACAATTAGTTTCGAAAGTGATTTTGGAGTGAAAACAATGCAAAGTAGTACTAGCAACAAATTTGACCCACAAAGTACGAAAAATACATAGGATTCGTCTAACTTGATGAAATGCATCTAATATATGTATATGCATATAATTTTTAGCTAGAAAATATATTATGATGCATCTAAAAGATTAGGGATGCATCTAATTCAAATTGATGCATCTCTATTATGTAGTTATAGTTATTTCTCATCCTTCTTATTTTAAGGATTCTTCTCATTTGATCCTTAGTCAATATGTATAAACAAACTATGTATCTCCGGGACTTCGCTCTAGAGAAACAAAGAAAAAAAGGAAAGGAACGATTCACGTATTAGTGTATTTCTGCTCTGTACAAAACTTCCACATTCAGGCTTGATATTCATAAGAGGGCAATACAAAGGAGTGCAAGCCTAACGATGGTTGAATTTTAGAGCAGACAAAAAAGGGAGTTTATACGTATTTGAATTTATTAGGTACGCTTCTTGTTCAACATCTTGATGGAATAGGCAGATAGCATAGCACAAGAAATTTCAAAGTGTCTTATTTCGCTGTTGTTACACATTGGCACTCTAAATGCCTATATAATGAATTAGACGAAAAGTGTTTTGGGCTTCCCGACCCGACCATCTTGATCCGTTACTCAACCTGTTCCACCGCCGTACCATTTGCCACCTCTAGTTTGGTACAGATGTAATTATAGGCCGAAAAGGCGGATGCAGACCTTGAATGTATAAAATGATGCGCTACTTTAAAGAGAACCAGAGTAGGCTTCAACACGCCCCGCCCCAGCCCAAATAAAAAATAAAAAAATACAACAAATAAATAACACATCTGGAATGTATTTCCTAAACGAAGATAAATTCACAAATGGTTTAAATCTTCACGTGTTTGTTTGTTCGCTTGCATCCAGTCTTTCAATTTTGACTTTGCATACAAGATACAGTTAGAACTTGATCTTTGGATAAATCTAATGACCTGCAGTTGAGCTCAAACAAATTGATCCGGGCACATTTGTGTGACCTAGATATATTGATGTTATGAATTTCAAGTGAATCCAAGTTTCAGGATACATAATCCCTGGCAAACAACAAGTTACAAGTCATTTCTTCTATAGACGCTTGATTTTTAGAAAAAGTGGTGTTTTGCATCTGTTTTTTCTCCTTTCTATAAATCTCCAACTCGAGAACTCTTCCGCTTTTTTCAAGACCAGCCAACAACACAATATAAGTTCCAAGAGCAACAGGAATCCCTAACTCCTTCATTTCCTTAAACACCTGTACTCCTTTAGAAGCATTTCTTGAGGCAAAGTAGGCCGCCATTAAAGCAGTGTAAGTTGTTGTGCTTTTCTCATTATTAGGCAAAAATTCAAACATTTTGGCAGCTGAAACAGACTTATTAGCACACCCGAGTTTGTATATCAACAATGCACTTTGATTAATTCCTAGAAAAATTCCGTCTTTGATCATTTCTTCAACAATATCCACAATGTTTGGGAAATAATTTGTTCTAATAAATAAACCCACTAAGGAAAGATATGAAATTTTCTCAAATTTTATCCCCAGTTTCTTACCATACTCATAGGCCAAAACAACACCATGAGGTCTATCATGAGCAATGTATGCTTCAATAATTGATGAAATAATCTCAGGAGTCAACAAAACATTCTTGACCATCATCTCTTTAAGCAAAAGGTCAACACCAATAAAGTGTTTTCTAGTCAAAAGATTTAACACGAGGCGTTGATCTATGGAGTTTGTGTCGAGATTAGTAGGATCTATGGGTTCAATTTTCTGGTAATGTACATATAAATGACGATTTGATTCCTTGAGGAGGAGATCGTTTTGTCCTGCATTTTTTAAAGTTTCAAGAGCTTTTGCATATATAGGGTGGCGCAGTACAAGTGAGTTTTCTTTCATATATTGAAGAATTTTCATCATAACCCGTGTTTCACCTGATTTGCAACAATTTTCAACTAGAATGTTGCATGTAGCTTTATCAGGTTGTACTCCTGCTTCTTGCATCTTGATAAAGATATCTAGGACCTCGTTATATTTTCCTGAAATCAATTGTGAAGAGCTATAAATGATGTAAGAACATTCTAACACATCAATGAACATAAACATACAAACAGTCGTCTAACAATGACAATCCAAGAATACATCAAGGCTTATGCTTAATCAATGCAAGTCCTAAAATAGAAAATTACTAGATGAGTAGAAATAGGACGGCTTTGGTAAAAGCTCAAAACAGGTAATTTAGTATGAGTTGGCCCGGGTTGAGTTGACTTGAAACACTTCTATAAGATATACTCCGTAAGAGCTAATGTACTCAATACGATTACGAGAGCCATATTATTACATTAATCATTTATTTTTAAAATAATGTAACAGTTAAAAGTACAATTAGGCCAAGTTTCAACTCATTTAACCCATTATACGCATTTGACCCGTTAAAGATAAGCATAAATCAAATCAGCTTGTTTATAAGTAATGGGTTGGAACTGACAACTCTAACTATATCTTAAAAGCAGCTGGTGACATTGGTGACAGAAAAGGAAAAAAACACGCACGACATCATATATTTGTTCCTAAAAATTTGGTTCAAGGGATGCTTTCTTCTAACATAAATTTGCAATATTAAATCAAGAACAGTTGAATTTATACAATCAATAAAAGTATTGTTACTCAAAAACTAGTTGACAACTTCAATTCCAGCAAAATTTCAGTGTCTTATTCTAAATTGATTTTGATCTTGAAACTCTTACTAGATTGAACTCATCTAGCATGTTTGCTGATTCAGTCATGATTTCGATTTGCTTATCCACTTTCAAACTTGTGCTCCAAATCCCAATTTTTTAATGTTTGGTAATGACCCAAGCAGTTACGTTAACTCATCTATCTTTGACTTAGGTTTGTTCTGAATTTTCGATTCATACAAAAACACAAATATGGAAACAAGAAGCGATTGAATATGTTCAACTTGAACATGACAAGAAAGTGCCAATTTCCTAATCCTTCTCTTACCCAACAAAAATATTCACTAAGATTATACTATTACATAAAGTCCCGGTGTTCTGCTACCTTACACTAGCTAAAGATGCAGAGGTCAAACGATATAAGCTAGAGGTGGCCAATTGGGCTGGTAGGGGGTTGTTATAGTTCAGGTTGAAGCGAGCCCCCTTAAGTCAAAACCATTTTCACCCATTTTAAATAAATTACAAAGACAATTTTCCGTTATTTTTTAGATATTTCCATTATGACATGTTTAAGATAAAAACATAACCCAAATCGACCCATTTACAGGTTAACATCCCCACCTCCCACATAAACCAATAAACTAAACGCAAGCCATCCCAACAATATGCATAAGTATATTAAACCACAAGCAGTTAAGAGAGTAAAATCGCACTCACCACAACCAGCAAGATGCTCCATCAAAACAGTATAAGTAAAACAATTGGGCGCACAACCAGACCGAATCATCTCCTTATAAACCTCAGTCGCCTCCTTTACCCGCCCATGACAAAACAAAACCTTCATATACGCCGTATACGTGACAACAGTCGGACAAACCCCTTTTTCCTTCATCTCCTCCCATAAGTTAACAGAGCCATCAACATCACCATCATTAGAAAGCCAATGCAACATAGAAGTATACGTAACAACATCAATCTTAACACCCTTTTCCTCCATTACCTTGAACAAAAACCGCATAGACGAGATCCTCTTGGCTTCACCAAATATATCAAGCATAGTCGTATACGTAAACTGATCATGCTTAAACCCCTTTAACCCAGATGCCCAATTAAAAAAAAGCCAAGATTTTTGCATTGGTGGGTGTGTTTTAAGAACTTGGTTTATAGTATAAGAATCCCATTTAATGTTTAAAGATTGTAAGTTTTGTTGAGCAGAGTCCCAATTTGAGTACCTAAGTATGTTTGATATGTTTCTTATGGTGTCTTTCATGTATACTTTTGGGGTTGGGGTTAGTTTTTTCAATCTTTTTTGGGGTTTGAAATGGGGTTTTGTGTGGATAAAGAATGATGTACAGAAAAGGGGTCTAAGGAATTGGAAAGTGGGATGATAAGAAGAAGCAATCATGGGTTTATAATCAAGTACCTGAAAATGAAAGAGTGGAGAGTAACTCCGGCGAAGTGATGTTTATGGGGTTTATTTGAGACAAGGGTTTGAAATCATGGGGTTTAGCACCCGGAAACAAGGGGGCTGTTTGTGTATGGTTTTGGGCTCTTGGCTACTATTTGCGAGTAACATCATTTGACTTTTTAAATCAAATGGTTTTCGAACGTGAAGCATGACTAGTAGGCTAGTAGTTGACTGTGTATCGGGTCTCGGGAGACCCGACTCTCATGATGAACTAAAATGTGATCCACTGACGAGTGTGATCCACTGATGAGTGTGATCCACTGACAAATATGATCCATTGACGAATGTGATCCACTGACGAATATGATCCACTGACGAGTATAATTCACAGACGAACCAAAGTACACTGACGATTCAAAAGGACGATGTCAAGTGATGAACCAAAAGGATGAACGAAAAGGTTCGTCACTAGCTGACAAGCTCCACGTCATTATGGAAAGGACATCCTAGTTACTGGGCTGTACGGACAGGCCCATCAAGCCCATTCTTAATTCTCGGAATAGGTAAGTAGTATAAATAGCCCTAACTATTCACAGTTGAGGGACACAATATTCTGGAGAGCAATTACTCCGAACCGAACTAGCACTTATACTTTATACTTCATACTTTACTCATATCTTAAATACTCATTCTCACACTGGAGCTGGGTCTCGGACTAAACACCCGGCGCGAGGCTAACGTGTGTTACCTGTCTTATCGCAGCTCAATCCTTAGTAGGAGATACGAAGTTCCTCGAGGTTCGGAGCACGTCAGTAGATCCGAACATCCTTGAAGACCCGAACTTCTCCTCCATATCTTAGGTGCGGATTATTGCATCCACAAACTGGCGCCATCCGTGGGACATGCTATTTCACTCTACCTAGTTAGGTGAGAAATGGCTGGTCCTAGTGACAATCTTGATACCCCTCCTACGAAGGAGAACAATACCGAAGGAGGAACAAACACGTCCGGTGCTGATCAACAAGCGTTCATCATTGATACTATCAAGGCTTTACAAGCTTTGATCAAGCAATCCCAAGAAGGAACAAGCTTAAAAAGTTAGTTTTAGTAGTCTTTAGCTTATTTAAAAGTTGTAGTGTAATGTTTATTAATGCAAGCTTTTATTTTGTGTCTTAATCTTCTTATTTTGCTTATTTCCTAGCTTATTTCAATCTTTCTTTTATTGCTTTTCATCTTATTCAAGCTTCTTTACTTCTATCTTGATCACAATAAGCTCATATAAGTCTTGCACCACCTTTGCATGAAAAGAAATTTTCGTGCCTAATGATTATGACTTGAGCTTATTTGGGTTTTGCTAGCTTGTAAAAGCTTATTTTACGTTTTACTTTAGCTTATTTAAGAGTTTACAAATCGTTGTTTTGGCTTTTCAAACTTTCTTTTGTGTTTAATCACACTTTTTAGTTACAAGCCCTAGAAATATGTTTAGCTTATTTTGAATTCGTTGAGCTTCTATAGCTTATTTTGGTTGTTTGTTTTGCTTAATATTGAGTCTAAATAAGTTTTCATTTAGTTTCCATTAAGTTCTTACGTAAAATATTTCATTTTCCTTTAAAACTAAAAATAGCGAGTATAAGACTTAGGGTTTAGAGAGTATGGGGTTTTCTAAAATATCTAGCGAGTATGAACTAGGGTCTAGCGAGTATGAGTTAGGGTCTAGCGAGTATGGTTCCTAGAGATAGCGAGTATGGGTGTGTTGTAAAGTCAAGCGAGTTTGCTGTTTTGGCTAGCGAGTATCATAACTTGGCTAGCGAGTATCAAATATTTATAGCGAGTTTGGTTCTTTTTAATTTCTAGCGAGTATGTCCCTAAACCTAGCGAGTTTGGTCCCTAGCGAGTATCATTTGATTTTCAGCGAGTATGGTTCTTTAAATCCAGCGAGTTTCATACCTAGCGAGTTTGGCCTTTTTGTTCTATAGCGAGTATCACAATTTTTTAGACAGCGAGTTTGAGTTTTTATGGTTAGCGAGTTTGAGTTTTTATTCACTTTAGTTTTTGAGTCTTAGTCTTTTAGTGTCGTGTCTTGTTTATTTCTAAAGCCGAGCTAGGCTTATTTGCACTCCATCGTTTATCGAGTGGAGTTTACTTTTATTAATTTCGTACCGTTACTCTGTCGAATTTTCTTTTAAATCTTTTAACTTAGTTTATTTTTATTTTAACTTCTTTTATTTTCTTTTAAACGTTTACTTTTCTTTTCTTTCATTTATTAAAGTTAAAAACCAAAAACATTTTACATTTCTTATTTCATTTTCATTTCTTTTCTTTACTTAATCTTTCTTACTTTCTTATTTCATTTTCTTTACATTTTATTCAATTTATGTTTACTTTTATCGTTCAACTTATATCTCATTATCTCGTTTTTATTTCTTTTAAGTTTTAAACAACCTTTAGTAGTATAACTAAAACCAAATCACATCTTTTAAACCAATTCACTTCACATATTTCACGACTCGAGTGACTAGATCCATTTCAACCCTCGTTGGGACTACGACCCGAGGTTCTTGCATTCACTAGCTAGTTTGCCTCGATCATACACCTTGGTTCATGTTTCTTCAGACGTTCAAGCATGTTACCAACCGGATGTCTGCCAGTTTTCTTAAGCCTAATATCGATAATCACCCATCCAATACAATTAATAACACACCATTCAATCAATAATTAATAGTTAGGTTTCATTAGATCTAAGCAAACACAAAGAAAGTCTAGCCTAGCATGTTAAACAAAAGACAAGAACAAGATAGAATCAAACAACACATAGACATATTGAATGATTAATTGATTACTTATCTTCAATGTAACATGAGAGATCCAAGGGTTTAAAACCCTTAAAAAAAGGCTGCAAAAATCGTCTAGGGTTTCTCTCTAAAAAGTTCCACACGAATGACTAAAAATTATGCGAATATATATAGAAAAACAGATCTGACGGCGTCACGCTATGGACTTGACGCCGTCACCTCGCCGTGGTTAGGGTTTCTTGATGGCCTTTTTGACGCCTTCCCTCTTTAATCCATTCTGGCTTATCAAGGCTTGACGCCGTCAGGATGGGTCTTGACGCCGTCTGGAGTACTGTTCCAGCAGATTTTGACACTTTGTCGAATTCTTCACTTTTAAGCTCCGAAAACGTCCAAAATGCTTCCTTTTCCAGAATTTCTCTCCAAAGTACCTAAAATGCCAAAATGAACGATTTAGGGCGATATTTGATCAAATAAATACGATTTCGGGCTTAAATGACCCCCGAAAAGCGGTACACTTTTCGCCTCATCAATTTTTCCAAGGTAGGTCCCGAAAAAAATCACATATAGCTCATAAAGGATCTTGGTTTCTAAGGTGGTTCCCGGGCACTACCTACAATGCACATAGGTCCGCCCCTGCAATTAAGTGTCTCAATCAAAATAAAGAGCGTGCAAATCGCCTCTTTTAAATAATCGATCTCATCTAAAGTTTTTTTTTTTTTTTTTTTTTTTTTTTTTTTTTTTTTTTTTTTTTTTT
>LBNU01017009.1:9846-26081 GCA_014162995.1 Artemisia annua | reverse complement strand
ATGATGATGATTCTTATTATGATCCGGAGGGAGACATTCTTATGCTGGAACAACTTTTGAATGAAGATCCTTTTTCACCTCTCCCTCCGAAGAAACTCCTTGTTGAAGAAGTCAAAGAAGTCGAGCCATCTGAAGAAAAACTTCCAAAACTCGAGCTTAAAGAATTACCTCCTCATCTTGTATACGCTTTTCTAGAAGGAACCGACAAATTGCCCGTCATTATTTCCAAACACCTTCAAGATGAGGAGAAGAACCGTCTCGTTGACATGCTCAAAAAGCACAAAGATGCCATCGCATGGCGTATTTCCGACATCAAGGGCATAGACCCTCGTTTCTGCACCCACAAGATTTTACTTGAAAACGATGCTAAGCCGTCCATCCAACAACAAAGACGAGTTAACCCAAAAATCCATGATGTGATCAAGAATGAAGTAATCAAATTACTCGACGCTAGGATGATTTACCCAATTTCTGATAGCTCATGGGTTAGCCCAGTCCATTGTGTGCCAAAGAAGGGTGGTATGACTGTCGTTACGAATGATGATGATGAGCTTATTCCCACACGTCTCGTAACCGGTTGGAGAGTGTGCATCGACTATCGAAAGCTCAATGAAGCAACTCGAAAGGACCATTTTCCGCTTCCTTTCATGGATCAAATGATTGAACGACTTGCAGGAAATGAGTATTATTGCTTTCTTGATGGTTTTTCTGGCTATTTTCAGATTCCCATAGATCCTCCCGATCAAGAGAAAACCACTTTTACTTGTCCCTACGGAACGTTTGCCTATAGACGTATGCCCTTCGGCTTATGCAATGCCCCAGGCACGTTCCAGAGATGTATGACCGCCATTTTTCAAAACATGATCGGGAAGACAATGGAGGTTTTTATGGATGATTTTTCCGTGTATGGTGATTCATTTTCGTCTTGTCTCTCCCATTTAGAACAAATGCTCCAAAGGTGTGAAGACACTAACCTAGTTCTGAATTGGGAGAAGTGTCACTTTATGGTTAAAGAGGGTATAGTCCTCGGCCATAAAATCTCAAAAGCCGGGATTGAGGTGGACCGAGCCAAAGTCGATGTTATCGCAAAATTACCTCATCCCACGACCGTCAAGGGAATTCGAAGTTTCCTCGGTCATGCTGGCTTTTATAGACGTTTCATACAAGACTTTTCCAAAATAGCCCGACCATTGACTCACCTTTTAGAAAAGGAAGCCCCGTTCATCTTCACCAATGAGTGCATTGAAGCATTTAATACCCTTAAAAAGAAGTTGACGGAGGCTCCTATTTTAGTTGCCCCCGATTGGGATTTGCCCTTTGAATTAATGTGTGATGCTAGTGATTATGCAATTGGGGCAGTCCTGGGGCAACGAAAGGACAAATATTTTCGGCCTATACACTATGCAAGCAAAACCATGAATAGTGCTCAGTTTCATTACACCACAACTGAAAAAGAGATGTTGGCAGTCATTTATGCTTTTGAAAAATTTCGACCATATCTTCTTTTAAAGAAATGCATAGTGTATACGGACCATTCAGCCTTAAAATACTTAATGACCAAGCCTGATGCCAAACCAAGACTTATGCGCTGGGTTCTCCTTTTACAAGAGTTTAAAGTTGAAATTAGAGATAAAAAAGGATCGGAGAACCTAGCTGCTGACCATTTGTCCCGTCTTGAAAATCCTCACCAAGGCGTGCTCGAGAAAAAGGATATTGATGACTCATTTCCTCTCGAAGCCCTTGGGGGAGCGTGTCACTTGGTGATTCTAGTACCCCATGGTTTGCCGATTTTGCAAACTACCATGCGGGGAATTTTATAAGAAAAGGAATGTCGACCCAAGCCAAAAAGAAATTTTTCAAAGATGTGAAACATTATTTTTGGGAAGACCCTTATTTGTTCAAAATTTGTGCGGACCAAATCATTAGGAGATGTGTCCATGGGAAAGAGGCCGAAGCTATTTTGATGGCATGCCACAATGGACCCACAGGGGGACATCATGGTGCCAATTTTATGGCTAAAAAAGTTTTTGACTCCGGTTTCTTCTGGCCTTCGATCTACCGCGATGCACAGGACCTGGTGAAGTCTTGTGACGCGTGCCAACGATAAGGAAAAATTTCACAGCGGGATGAGATGCCTCAAAACTCCATCCAAGTTTGTGAAATCTTTGACGTTTGGGGAATCGATTTCATGGGAGCATTTCCATCTTCAAACAAAAACAAATACATCCTCGTGGCAGTTCATCTTCAGGCTGGCACCATTTATGTGCCGTTTGTTCGTCTGCTCCACAGTTTTTATATCTATATATTTACCAAGCCACAATGTGGCCCGCATTTTCATTTTTTATCTGACATACTTATAATGTTTCTCACTGCAACATTGTGAGTTTGAGGGGATATGTTAAGTAATAAAGTCCCGTTGTTTAGGCCCATTTAGCCCGTCTAGCAAAATAGGGCTTCACTTCTCTTTTTGTATATATACGCATATATAAGCTTTTTTCATTAATCATGTAATGAAAATATTTTTGTTCTCTATTTGGTTTCTACAATATTAATATTGTTTTGTTTAAAGGAGGTTATGTGCAAAACATAAAAATAAATGCTCACACCATAATTATGTATACAAGTTCATCACTGATGTATATATATTTTTTTTTTATGTGTATAACGCCTCCCTTTGTCGACCCTTACGCCTACAATTACCAAATGTTTGTATTCTCGTAAAAATTGAACTAAGGGTGTTAAAACTCTCAGCTCTAAAGTCAAATGCCAAGAAACAAAGATGTCCACTCGACAGTGGTTGAAGCCCAATAAAGTAACTTTTATAGTTTAGGTTAGTTTGTAGAATGGGCTTATCACTGAGAATGCAGATTGCAGAGGATCAAAAGAATAAATAATGGACATGCGTAACTAGCCCATTATTTCAAATTTTCTATCGCATAAACTAATCAGCTCACCTTTGCCCGTCTCCCTTCACTCTTCGTTTGGTAACTAAAACCACATCAAAGAAAGCAGTCAAAGCACTACTATTCAAAGCACTCCCCAAAACTTGCGAAATAACAAATAAACCAAAACTGTGAAAACAAAGATATAATGTACACGCACAAAAACTATAAACTTTTGAGCCGTAGGAGACGAGTATGAGTTACATGTTCAAGCCGGGTGATCATGGATGTCAACTACAACTATGGTGTTCAATCGATACTTAAAGTGATCTAGAATACAAAATCAACCTAAGAAACTTACCCTAGAAGGATTCTATTTTTATTTTTTTTTTATAAAAAGCTAACTAATATAGTGACTATCAACATATAACATATTTACATCTTGAATTTGCATAAATGGACATGCCTACAGCAACCAAACGACAAGAACAAACTGCCTAAACATTCAAGCTTGTAGCTATGACTAGGCTATTCCATCACACATATGCCATATACAAACTCATGACCAGCTTACACCGAGGTGCATGATTCTCCAAAACTCAGAACTAATACATACAACAGAGTAACCACTTGCTCTAGATCAAGTGGCTATCAGGGGTAACCTTGGGGGTTGTTCCCCTTGGAGGTCTTGGGCTCGAGGCTTGCCAATGGAGTTTTCCTCCTTGGCGAAGCGGAAAAAAGGGGTGGGGTTTATTCCCCAAATGCAAAGGTTCGAGGAAGGCATACTGCCCGCTTGAATGTCACTGCACGACTCGAATCACTAACTACTAACTAGCCGTTTAAAAATACTAATAAAAAAATAGAACAGAGCATCCAGGAAAGGTCTCGTCACTTATCCTGCTACCATTCTCATCTCCATTCAGCCAAACACTCGTATCAATTTTGGGCGGTATGGGCAATCATACTTGGTGATATTGAGGATAGACTTGAACATCTTACCTTCAAGCCTTAGCAAAGTTCCATTTTACCCTATTTTTTCACATTAACTACATGAAAGTAGTCAACTAGAAACAACTTAACTACAGTTCCTTTAAGTGGACTTGCATGCATACCAAAACCATTTTGTAAAAATCTCCAAAGCTCACAACACTGGTAGAAGGTAACAAGCGCAATAAGGGTTTATTAATTATCTTAGTGACCTCTCTAGTTAGAAATATCTAAATATTGCTGTTAGTTCGTTCTCCCCAAATCCACAAAAAATTAAACATGGGAGAAATAAACTCTCTAAAGGCCGACTTATGTTGTCATGGCACTCGTCATGTTACCTCTAGAGTTTGTAGTGTTGTATGGTTATTCATACGAGTCCTTTTTTAAAGGATATCTATGTATAAAATGACTTACGCTATGAAAAGGAGCGGGTGATCGAAGAGAGCATAAAAGAGCATACTTATAGAGTACGAGCTTGGAGCCTTGCGTTGTCACTCTAGTATGCTAAAAACTTCGTTGTATGGCTCTGGAACGGTTGTAGCTTGGTGCGACAGCATTATGGGATGTAAAGAAACTTCATCACATAAAGATGAGGGCAAATTATTAAAAAAGGCATTATACTTGCCACCTTTTCATCTTCTGGGTAGCGAACTATTTTTTTTTCATTTTCAGGGTAATAAACTCGTCTTTTTTTCATCTTCAGGGTACTATGTGACTTGCTCAACCGGTAGCAAGTTACACCACTACCCAGAAGATGAATTTGTGGCAAGTATAATACTTTTTTTTTATAATTTGTCCTACCGGTAAATCTTTAGTTTATATATCCCAAGTGTTTAGGTCACCGGAACACCACTGCCACCAACACGAACACACTACCGCCATTTCCTTGATCTCTACATTATTTCCGATTGAGCTAGAGCATCGCGCCTACTGGGCTTTAAAATATGTGAATTATGATTTAAAAACCGCGGGTGATCACCGAAAAATCCAGTTGAATGAGTTGAATGAACTCCGTGATCAAGCTTATGAAAATTCTTTAATTTACAAGGAAAAAACAAAACGGATTCATGACTCAAAAATCAAAAATCGTGTTTTTAATGTCGGTGATCAAGTTTTGCTTTTTAACTCAAGGTTAAAAATATTTTCTGGAAAGCTAAAGTCCCGTTGGTCTGGACCGTTTACCGTTGCCCAAGTTTTTCCATATGGTACTATTGAACTTTTTAACCAAAATGGGCAAAATTTTAAGGTAAACGGTCATCGTTTGAAACACTACTTTGGAGGGGATCTACCTTTGGTAATCCCGGATCTCCAAACTTTCCCCAAGGACAACTAAATTCGGGGATAGAGTCAAGCTAAGTGACTCGATGATCAAAAACAAAGCGCTTCGTGGGAGGCACCCCATGCTTATCCATCTATGTTTTCTAGTTTCTAATAAGTAACGTGAGGAGGGCGACCTCTTCCAATCTTGTGTTTGCTTGGTTGTTTGTGTTTGTGCAGGATTTCCCATTTCATGATGACTCTCGTGCTCGTGGATCATCTCATCTCCACTCGAGTCCCATGTATTGCTGCTGGAATGGAAATCCTATATCCAAAATCTTATCGACTAATGGTATCTTTGGCATACTTAATAAACGGCCTTAGATTTATTGTTAGGATTACCCTTACCTTGAAAACATTGAGGACAATGTTTATCTTTAGTCTGGGGGGTGAATCTTCGATTTGATTGACCTAGCACTTTCATCTTTGTCGTTTACTTACGCAACCCCGCTTTCCTCAAAAATCCAAAAAAATTGAAAAATTTTGAAAATTTTCAAAGCAAAAAGCACAAAAAAAAATGAGAAAAATATAAAAATATACAAAAATAGAATAAAAGTTTTGACACCGCGTTTGACTTTCCTACTAGGTAAGAGTGAGAATAAAAATTTTGACTTGATCCGGGCGTGTTGAGCCCTAGCATGTTCCCTTAACCAAAGATGATCATAAAAGCTTTTGCTAGTTTTGTACACAAGGAGCTACTCTTTTGTCGGCTCCCGTACTTTACTTTATATATGCATAGCTTACAAATTATCGGCTAATTATCCGCGGATCTCATTATTTGAGGTTTTCAAAATGCGGAGAATGAGATATGATAGTGTTTATTTAGAAGTTAGTTACCATACGTGGAGTAGTGGTTCTCTTTAAAGCTCATCGAAGGTACTTGTGGCCTTTCGTTCCCATCAGCTTGTTTCACCCCATATCTTGTGTGCTAATTAAAGATGTTAGGTTTAGCCGATGAGTAGTTCTTTATCTTCTTAAGAGAATCTTTGCTTGGGAAATTGGGTACACATCATGGATACACGTCAGTTGAGTTGTATTGTATATCGTTGAATAAGCGTAGTATGCATGTGGTTTCGGAGCTACCCAAAAGCCCGTTGTTATGTATGAGCTAAGGTGCTTTAAGACTTCGGATTGAGATCGGACCTTGGATCCTAGATTCCAACCCTGGCAGTTGGCGGTAGGTCTTGGATTGAAACCGTGAAGGTTCGGAGTTGAGAAGTTACTAAGGCAAGAAAAAGAAAGAAAAAAGTGAAAAAAGAAAAAGAAAAAGAAAAAAAAAATGAGAAAAGAAAAAGAAAAAGAAAGAATAAGGATGTATGTTGAAGATTTATGGATCAAGAGTTCTAGTGTTAAGACTAAAGTTGGTCGCGCGTGAGGTGCATGTTACGATCCTAGATTGGACGCATGAGGTGCACGTGAAATGTACTCGCCAACTTATGTCTATTTTTGATGTATTCCCCAGTCTTTGTATGTATCCAAAATCCTTGATGTGTACCACATTTCTCTTGCAAACCTTCTTAAGGGAAGATTGATAACTACTTAGCGTTTGAATTTGGTATCTTTATCGGACTAAATCATATTGAAACGAGAAAATATGAAGCAATTCATTTCTCAAATCAATTAAAAAAAAATTCTAGATGCACTAAGATTTGGGAGCGAGAGGTGACCACACACAAGTAACTTCCATGAGTGGTATTGGTATCTAGCGTCTAAGTAAACGGTGATCTCGTTTTTGCACTTAGTTTGGGACTTGTGAAAAATCAGGGACGATGAATTTTATCCAATCGGTCACTTTTCTATGAATTGTGTTTTTGCTCTATGACCCTTAATCGTTATCAAAAGATAATGAAAGTCATTCACACCGTCATAAGCTAAAATAGTGTAATATATGATGTACATAGTCGGAAATGGAAAGCCGGGGCGTTTTAGGGAATAAATGATTTCGTATCTCTTTTGAACGTTTTGCTACTTTTCAAAGTTAGTAAGGAGAGGTTTTGAAATTATTTATCCTCAAGGCGTGATGTGATTACATTGCGTGAGGACACGCAATACCTTAGTCTGGGGGATTTTGATATGTGCTTATTCACATACCTTTTATTCACCATTATTAGACTATTATAGACCAAAAACTAACGTTCAAAGCCAAAGATATCGTATTTTTGTGTTTATGACTGTGCAGGTAAGGATGTTGCAAAAACATCATGAAAAGCAACCTAAAAGCCCAAAACGAGCATGAGATGTGGAAAAGAGTTTAAAAGTGAAGTTAAAGATGAAATCTGCTTGTGAAAAGCCCGTGAAGATGAATTATTTCTCAAAAGCTCAAGAAAGTACAAGAGACGCTTAATCAAAGCTCCAAGATGATTATGAAGTTAAACTTTCTAAATCCGAGCTAGTGATCACTTTTATGCTTTTGAAGATCTTTGGAAAGCTCGTCTACACATCACCTCAAAGTTACAAGGACTTAAGTTGCTATTTTAGATAGTTAAAAAGCGTTGTATCTCTAGTTTATGCTTAGTATTCACATAATTTGGAAGATTAAGGGGCTAAGTGTCAATTTGTAAAAGGTTAAGCCACCATGGCTCCCTTAAATACCCTCCCCTAGCTTCATTTTATGTGGTTAGCTAGAGTTAGTTTTTAGTTTTTTCCTAGTTTTATTTCAAGTTGTAGTGTAATTTTCATTAATGCAAGCTTTTATTTCATGTCTTAGTCATTTTACTTTGCTTATTTCCTAGCTTATTTCAATCCTTCTTTTATATTTCTACATCTTATTCAAGCTTCTTTACTTCTATCTTGATCCACAATAAGCTTATATAAGTCTTGCACCACCTTTGCATGAAAAGAAATTTTCGTGCCTCTTTATGATGACTTGAGCTTATTTGGGTTTCGTTAGATTGTAAAGGCTTCTTTAAAGTTTTTATCTAGCTTATTACTTAGTTTTACAAAAGTTTTTATTTTGTTTTAAACATTTTCTCACGTAAAAAAATTTGGCAGCTTTTACTTTTGTTCATAGCGAGTATTGTTTTAGGGTTTAGAGAGTATGGGTGTTTTTACTAAAGTTAGCGAGTATGGACTTGTGGTTAGCGAGTTTGAGACTTTTCATAGCGAGTATGGAGTCGAGTTCTAGCGAGTTTGGGATTAGTTCTAGCGAGTTTGGGATTGGTCCTAGCGAGTACCATTTTGCAATACCTAGCGAGTTTCATCTTGGCTAGGTTTCAGCGAGTATCATTTCTAGGTTAGCGAGTTTAGTATTTTTTTTTCTTTCTAGCGAGTTTGGTTTTAAAAATAATCTAGCGAGTATCAATTTAAAAACCTAGCGAGTTTGTTCTTTTAAGTCTAGCGAGTTTGGTATTTTTTTCTTTCTAGCGAGTTTGGGTCTTTAGGTAGCGAGTATCATTTCATTTTAAAACCTAGCGAGTTTCATTTTTTATTTTAGCGAGTTTGAATTTTTGTTCACTTTAGTTTTCGAGTCTTAGTCTTTTTAGTGTCGTGTCTTGTTTATTTCTAAAGCCGAGCTAGGCTTATTTACACTCCATCGTTTATCGAGTGGAGTTTTCTTTATTTCATTTCCTACCATTACTCTGTCGAATTTTCCTTAAATCTTTTTAACTTAGCTTATTTTTCTTTTCACTAGTTTTGTTTTCATTTAAACGTTTACTTTACTTTTCTTTAATTAATTAAATCTAAAAACTCCAAAAACATTTTCTTTATTTCTTTCTTATTTCATTTCTTTTACATACCACTTAGATTTATGTTTTCTTTTATCGTTCAACTTATTTCTCCTTATCTCGTTCTTTATTTCATTTAAGTCTTTAACAAAGTTTCGTAGTATAATTAAAACCAAATCACCTCTTTTAAACCAATTCATTTCACATAACTCACGACTCGAGTGACAAGATCGATTTCAACCCTCGTTGGGACTACGACCCGTGGTTTACGAGCTTCACCACTTGGTTTTCCACGATCAACGTGAAAGAGGTCACATGTTCGACTTGTAATATTTTCAAAATGGATTAAAAGATATGGGAATATATTAGCTACAATTAATTATAGCTAACTCCCTATAATTTTGTGCTATTTTCTGTGGGTCCCTGAGTCTATTTGTGGGTCCCTGATTTATACTGTGGGTCCCTGAATCCTTTCTTATGTAATTTTAGTGAAGAATTATAGCCTATTGGTTACAATAATTGTAGGCAAGATATCCCCAAAAGATATTGGTATTCGACTTATGTTAAAACAAGAAACTGGAACAAGTAATATGAAGTGCGAATCGTTTTCGGCATGCTTCTGTAACAAGTTCATACGAAAGAGAAAGA
The DNA here is from genome assembly GCA_014162995.1 of Artemisia annua. Taxonomy (NCBI): domain Eukaryota; kingdom Viridiplantae; phylum Streptophyta; class Magnoliopsida; order Asterales; family Asteraceae; genus Artemisia; species Artemisia annua. The sequence goes on along the minus strand of LBNU01017009.1, from coordinate 16,582 downwards.
GTTTGCATATTGATTAAACTAAAATATGATTTATTTGATAAATGACACTTTAGACCCTACACTTTGGCCATTTTGACATTTTAAACCTTAAACTTTGCAATATTGTCATAATTAACTCTAATCTACTAATAATGTTTCTTTTTGAGTATTTTAACTAAATTAAGTATCGATTGGTATCATTAATGGCTAATATTGCTATTTCGGGAAACTTACTAATTCGAGAAACCTGCTAAAAATAGAAAGTTACTTAAATGGTTAAGCTACGTAAAGTGGAAACTTACTATTTTTGGAAAGTTACTATATATTGGCAAGTTACTAAAAATGGAAAGCATACTAAAATAAGTAACATGATTAAATTGAACATAAAATAATTGATTATCATATTCGTGTAGATTCGGTGAAGCGGGAGTAGTTCTCATCTGGTGTTATCATCTTTTGTTTCGTTGCTTGCATTCGTTAAGGTACAGATATTCTGTCCTCTTTCAGTAAGGGGTTCTCTATCTCATGATTCTTGATGCTTGACCTTTGATTCAGTTTCTTTGATTATGATCCTTTGCCATGATTCGTATGATTATGATTCTTTGTTTGATGCGGTCCTTGTTAGGATCCTTTGATATGCTACGTTGGCATGATATATGATATGATTCGTTTGGATATGACACTTCGATATAATTCGTTTGATATGCTATGATATGTATGTTTGCTTCGTTCTTATGCCCGAGTTTTCTAACTACTCATGGAGGTACCATGGGCGCGTCATTGAGGCACCGATGGCGTGACACTATCTGGGATGGTGTGATTAGTCCCCGGCGTCCCCCTTTGTTTCGATATGATATGAGATCTCTTTTGGATATATGTGTATACCTGTCGTGTGAGCAGGGTGCATATATGATTTTGGTTCAGCGGGGGCGTATGGGAGCATCCTAGGATTTATGTTTTGTTTTGGAGGACTTTTGTTGACGTACGTGACCTGTGCCCATTCACCTTTGGGAGTTTGATCGACTCCATGTGTTTACAAAGGGGTCTCCCCTCTTCGTATTCCTTTGTATGATATGTTAAGGATTTGTATATTTTGAGACCTATTCGAGTGACTCTGGTAGGTCGGCTCGTTGCTTCCTTATGTTTCTATGTTTCTATTTGAGTGACTCTGGTAGACACGCCTTTGTTTATACGTGCTCATTATTCTCTTACGATTATGCTTACATTGATATCTCTATGACCCTTCATTTGTTTGACTTATTATATTGTTCGGCTGTTCGTTGATCTCTTATGCATTTGATAGATGACTTTCCTTTCAGCAGGCACTGGTACAAAAAGTTTTATCGGTCACGCCAAAAATGTGTGACGATATGCATATAGTCACACACGTTTTTTTCGTTGTGTGTCACCAAAGGTCCCGCCACTGTAGGTGCCATATGGTCACATTGTTGAGTTCGTGGCCTTTTCCATCTAAAAAGAGTGACCAAAACCCCGAATATGTGTGACAAATTAGGCACAAGTTTTGTTGGATTAGTCATAATCAGTGACCGTAAACACTTTATAGTCACACGAATGTTTTTTGAGAGTAACTATTGTTCGTCCTTTGGCCATACAAATATATAATATATGTGACATTTGAGATGATTTATTCCATTAAATGTGTATTTTGTGTGACTATTTCCCGTCCTGTGGCCACATGAATATTTAATNATTTGGCCACTGTTTGCTTATGTATGTGACTAAATACGGAAAACAAACATGCGTTGTGGTGACTAAATATTACAAAAGGCCCACAAATATAAAATTCACGTGGCCCATTGGATGAGCAATAGTCACACAAAAATAACATTTCTTCAATTTAAACAGCATATGGTCACACTTATTAACACTTTTGGTCACTGTTTCCTTAATTGTATGTGACTAACTCCAAAAAAAAACAACACCCGTTGTGTGACTAAATCATCAAACAAACGTCCACTTTATTAAATATTCATGTGGCCACAGGACGGGGAATAGTCACCACAAAATACACATTTAATGGAATATTCATCTCAAATGTCACATAATATTATATATTTGTATGGCCAAAGGACGAACAATAGTTACCTCAAAAAAACATTCGTGGACTATAAAGTGTTTAGCGGTCACTGATTATGATAATCCAACAAAACTTGTGCCTAATTTGTCACACATATTCGGGGTTTTGCTCACTCCTTTTTAGATGGAAAAGGCCACGAACTCCAACATGTGACCATAAGTGACCCTACAGATTGGCGGCGACTTATGGTGAGCACACATTTCCTAAGTATCTATAATCTTTTTCATAAACAACTAATACATATCATACAAGCAATCCTAATTAAATATAGGAAACAACAATACTAACTTATAACTAACAGTTGTAACTAATACACTAGCAACATTAACTTCGAGCAGTCTTAACTTTGTGCTAGCAGTACTAACAGTATTACTAACAGCAGTACTAATCTCATCATCGGATATTCTCCGTCTCTGTTTTAAGTAGAAAAGACAAAAGTTAGAAGCACATACAAATATACAATACCCATTTTAGAGATTAGAAAAAATTTACCAAGAGCCGACGGAAAAAGCGGTCTGATGTGTCATCTGCATTCAAATACCCATTTTGCTGCAGTTGTAGAATAAAACGAGCAGACAGTTTAGTGTTATTAATCTATATGAATTTAACGGGGATCTCAAACAGTCACATTGATATGGTTAGAAGTTACAGTATTACGAAATACAAAAAAACATGCACCAGTCCAGAATAACACCTAAAACCTACAATGGTACAAAAGGTTAGTAAACCAACTTGGTATACCTTATCTTGGAATTCTTTTTCTGCTTCAGAAGATTCAAATGCATTGCCGTCATCCTAGCTGGCAGCAGGATGGTTAGCTACCTGTTCTATTAAACAAGTTAGGACCCCAGAATGCTGACTTGAAGAAGGGGATTTCTTAATTAGAAGAATTCCCACTTAGACTGAGTTATAACCATAAATTGAGCTTGAAAGTATTATAAACATAGAGCCTGAGAATAACGCCATTAGTTTTACCTGTGAATAATAATCGTCCATTTCTTCTTCTATCTGCTGACGTAACTCATCCTATAAACAGATGTTATGAACTGTAAGAAACCAAGGCACTAATAACGCTGCATAATATAAGATCTGCCAACCATGAAACGGTAAAAATATCATGGGTTGGCTTTGGTGACTGAGATGGAGCATACCCACGCATCAATTAATTCCAGTCCCTCGAAAATGAACTGTGCCAGAAAATCCAGATGAGGGAATTTTTAGCCAGGCATCCCATGTATCATCCTCACCCATGAAAATAGCATGTAGCCCCTGCAAGAAACAAGTATCGTGCTTGATGCGTAGGGATTGCTTACACACTTTGTTTTACCTCTCAAGGGATCTCAAGAGGCTTACAATCCCCACCAGGCAGTGTACCTGACCGATGTAGTATAGTGTAGTGGCAAGTACCGGGGGATTGATCGTTCTCTCACAGGGAATAGTGTTCGTTAGGTTAAAGACTACTCTAATTAAGGTCTAAGGGTGGAGGATGATTATTTTTGTATTTTTATGTTTTTATGAAAGCAGTAAAATCTCGGTTTTGAAGGAGTGGGCGGAATTAGTTGCTAGTCAACTAACCCAAGTATCTACTTATGCCAATTAAATTAAAGTTTTGAGAAAACAATGGTGGGGAAAGTAGTGTTTACTTAGATTTCATTACTCCCTAACTATCTTTTACCATGTAATTAGTATGTTGAGTTTGCGTGGATGACGGGTGTATTCCTAACAAGTCGTAGGGAGTGCGTTCAATTCCCTAACTCTATAAGCTCCTACCTCACTCTATGACGATACGTCAAGTATCCTATCATAAGCTCACCGATAGCAACCTACGCATGAAATACTACCTTAAAATCGATTAACGCACATACGATTCACGTTTCCTAAGACGTTCAAGCTTGTTACCATATAGGAAGTTAGCCAGTTTTCTTAAGTCTAACGTAGATGAAACATTCAATCAAAACAAGAAACAATAGGAAACAAGAATTATAAACTAAACCAACTAGATCTATTGAAGTTGTCACTACTTTAATTGATGGATATAGACAGTCACATCAACAAGCCCTTAATTGATGGCGATAGACACACACATCAACCAGAAATCAACAAGATCTAATTAGTTATATACAAGTTTCACACAATCATAAATAGACATAAGGTGATTTAGCAAAGCATGATTAATGAAGAACAAGCAACAATAGTTATTGAAAACATAATTGAGATGGAATCAACAAACCAATATAAGATGTTTATGGAGTGATTCGGGACCTCTAAGTTGCTGGAAAAACACCTACCCTAACCCTAAAATCGGACCTAGGGTTGGGGGCTTACAAATAGTGAAGTTATGAGGTTATATTTATAGGCAGTTTGCTGTACGAGGGGTCTTGACGGCGTCACCTTTTACTCTTGACGTCGTCACACCGCAAAGTTAGGGTTTCGTGATGGCCTTCGTGACGCCGTCACCCTTTAATTCCCAAAAATCCATTCTGGCCCGTCAAGCTGTGATGGCCTGCTTGACGCCGTCACATAGGCCGTCACGGGTACTATTCATCAGATTTAGCATTTTGTCGATTTCTTCACTTTTATGCTCCAAAAACGTCCGAAATCGCTTCTTTTGTGAAATTCCTCTCAAAAGTACCTAAAATGACAAAAGGAACGACTTAGGGTGAAATATGATCAAATAAATACGAATTAGAGCTTAAATGATCCCCTAAAAGCGTAACATTTTTTTCCTCATCAAATATCCCTACACTTGGGATTTGCTTGTCCTCAAGCAAATGAGCTTTTCCACCAATCAAAATACGAGTTAGGGGTCATTTAACATTAATATAAAAGTAATTACAACAAATGATCATTCCACCTTAGTCAAAACAAGCACGGAAATTATACACTAGCACCTCACAATAACTGTTTGAATACTCTCATCTCTCGGGTGTTGTGAATTTGTATATCATAAACGAAAATGGAAGAATATCACTCATTACCTGTCATAGCAAATAGATTACCATAGGCTTGGGAAAGGATCACGCCTCCACCACTTTGGCGTAAGCACCTAGGATAAACTATCAAAGAGGTCTTTACAAAGGGTTATAACGTTAAGTGTAGGGGTAAGGAAAACACGGTTTGTTGGATAAGGGATAGTTTACTGGTGGCAAGTCAATCATCTTGGTCAATTACATGTACAATGAGGCGTTGCTAAGCCAAGACTCGACTCAACTAAGCTAATCACAAACTAGAATGAAATAAAACATAACATAAATAAAAGATAGAGGTGGATGGTAGTCCGTATGTTTTTCTAATTTTCTTTTTCTTTCTTTTTTTTTCTTTCTTTTTTTTTCCGATTTTTTTTAATACACTTTTGCCCTACCATCCAAAATAATACATCACTAGGGATTCTTTGTACCATCCCTACACTTGAACTTTTACATACTTTACAATTAAATAAACTAATGACTCGAATCAAGATAATCAAAACACTTGGAATACTTTTAAAAACGTTTTGCACATATGGGGGTAATAAATGATGTTCTTCCCCATTACTCCATAACATTAGTACTTTACCCATGAGTCCCAATCATCCCAAAACAATATGTACAAGATATGACTCGACTTAGCAACAATGTAACCAATTAGACAATTGACAAGGGTTTAAACAAATTACAATAATGCACTAAAGGTGAGTGCATACAAGGTAGGCTAAGGCGATTTGGTTGCACATTTGGGGGTGGATTGCAAACAAATTCTTCCTTTAAGTATGATGCTTAAAGTTAGAAACGAAAGGATAGGCTCTGGAGGGTGTACTAGGGGTATCGTGTACCAAAAATGGGTACATCGCAAAAGTGTGAGAGGGATTGATTGATCTACCAACAACTTGTCCTAGGAATAGATTTCCTTTATAAAACATGTTATTTTTTTTCTGTTTTAAAGTATCGGCAATCAACAATATCACCCCGGGACTTTGAAAGTTGAGGGCAATATTCGATTCTAAGTGTGGGGAGGGAATCTAGGCAAATATCCTTATCAGAGAATGGTGCGTAACCTTTTAACATATTCCCCCATAAGGTGTTGACTGAAAACACCCCCTTTTTTTGGAAATGCCAACATGGACAACTAATTGACATTAATTTCCCTTTTAACCATCTTTTAATTAAACATTGGGGGACAATGTTCAGGTTAAGTGTAGGGGGGTAAATTAGGATGCTTAGAAAATACAACTGTTTCGCTTGAGTTTTGTTTGTTTAATATAAATGGTAATAAGGAAAGCTAAGGAATACTTGTTAGGGCAATTTTGAACACAAAAATTTAAAATTTTTTGCACAGTGTAGTGAGTGAAACCTTAGTCGTAATCAGTGTCCCATGCGATAAGGAGATAATGTATGATAGCACAAAACAATACACTGAGCCAAAAAATTTCCACCCAATAATGTGAGGTTCGCCTTTAGATCTTTAGGAAAAGCATCATAGTGTTTGCTGTATAGAGTTACCGTGTTTGTAGATTTAGAAACTTTGCGTTTGAGATGCATACCGAGACGGTAGTGAGACTACATTAGTGTAGATTGAGATTGACTTACATGATAAGTAGGATTAGGATACCCTTTGTTTTAAACCTGTATTATATTACATTGGCTACTTATATGCGGTCAATGTAAATTCATCCCACACCGC
>LBNU01017008.1:234928-244963 GCA_014162995.1 Artemisia annua | reverse complement strand
CTTGGTTGTCTGTTGAGGAGGAGATTAAGACCTAAGTAACCCGTAATGATCCTGCGATGGCGTAGAATCTCTTTCATTAAAGCGTATATTTTATCATGTCCTACATTGGCTACGGGCTAACGGTTTGCATTTGCTATTTCCTTTGCGACTAAATTCAACAAGCATTCGTTAACGTTATCTCAGGTTCATTCCTAAGTTCCTATCTCCAAATTGCTTTTGCTATCCATTTGTTTAGTTAACTAAACCTGCCATAATGGAAGCCTTCTAACACAAGTTATGCAGTATCTCTTTTTAGAGAGGTAGTAACCTGGGGAAAGTGGATTGGTCTTTTAGGATCTTCCCATAACACCTCCATTTGCAGTGTCCGCCTACTACCAGCTTTTTCAGAAGGCCATACTTGTTAAAAGTTTCGTTGGCTTCCCTTTACTTGGATCCTTAAGTGTCTCTTACGTTTGACCACATTTGGCCATAACCCTTGGCTTCTTGTGCCGCTTGCTCCTCTTTCAAACCAAATTAAAAACCATTTGCCAACCATTGTACGCTAGGCACTCTTTAAACATTTCCACATTGGATATTTTTGTCCAAGCTGTAAATAAAGAATATAAAGTATATAATGTTACACAAAGTTAATATACTATAGTCAGTTAGTAAATAAGTATCGAATGTTACCAATGTCTTTTTTCAATCCTCCAGTGAGCATCCCATCATCGTAGGACAGGGTATTTGCCTCATCATCTTTCTTGAATTCTGAACAATTTGAGAAGGATTCAGTTCACACCAACTCCGTTCCCTTTAGTTTTTTCAGCAAACCTTCCATGAACCTCTCATTTTCTCTAATAATGACCCTACATTGGTTGCCCCCTTCCATTATCCACCTCTGGGAGTGTTCATCGTCTTCTCATTTTTCAGAAGTCAATGTCTTCTTCAAACCCTCCGTTCTCTTTTACGCTTTCTCAATTCGAAAACCTCCCTTCTCCTGTTACACGAGATATTCGTAGACTTATTCAGGATTCACAACTGGATTCATAAATCAACCCACTAGCACCCCATCCACTTGATAAATGTGTGCATCACTTTTCCTCTCCAATCGGAATCTGCATGTAGCATTTGGATTGGGGTTCTCTTCTGAATGTGATACCATTACCTCTACGGAACATTTGTTGAAGGTCACCTGTGGTGCCTTTTTTCGATGTCATAACAGACTTCCCTTATCAAGTTCCTTTGCCTAGGCCAGACAACTTCATCAATGTCAACGTCTAAGTCAGTGTTTCATCAGCCTGCAATCATTACACTTTACCCACCAATGTATTTGGCACCCCTTTGTGCCAACTGTGTCACTACAACCCTGGCTTCAACCTCAACTCTCTTACCTCACCTTACCGCTGTTTGTGGAGCAACCTTGATCAACCCTAGTCGGTGTAACCTGATCGTGCTCCATTTAGCGAGCAAATTCTCCACTTTCTGTGTATCCAAACCCTATCGTCTGCGCACTTGATACCATTCACATTACCCTCCCTCGATCTTCAGTTAAGGAATGGCGTAATCATACCACAGTCATCGTCATCTATGCCCACAATCTATGGAACCAAAACCTTTCCATCAAAATCATTCTCCAAAGCCTTCTTTTACTGGTGTGGAGACCTAAATTAAGGAGAACTGACCTTCTTCCTCCAGCCTAAGTTATTAGCCATCCATGTCATGTTACTGCATCTTTTTCAACTTTTCATGGAGCTTCTTTTTTGAAGTAACTCAGATCCAGACGTTTTCTCTAAACACAATTTTGCATCGCGGTCATATTACGATGCTTCAAATTATGCGGGGAGAGAATGGCAACATATTAAGTTTACACTCTTGTATTGTTTAACTAGATCAATAACACCATGGAACACAGCATCTCTTTTCTAAATTTTAAACCACACTATGGATATCTAACTCAAGGATACAAATGAACAAAGCCTATGTTTTGGCCTTATCTTAGGCAGCAATAGCTATCTAACAAGCCGGCTAAAGCATAATCCTATCGTGATGACAGCCCGTCCATTAACAGTTCCCTACAGCTAAACATTACTTAGAGGATCAAACATGAACAATACCATTGTAATGGATTTGAATACCACATCAAGTGGTACAGTCCATGTACCTGCGACAAAAAAATTTTACTAATACAAAACCCTAATTTGAAAAAAACCCCTAATAAACACACAATTTGTAATAAAGAAAATGCAATTGGGGGTAAGATAAACATTAACTATGCAAAAATATACCTTCTTTTATTGCCAATTTTAGTAATCCGACTGATTGGGGGTGAATTCTATTATGTTGGACGCGAATTACGGGTTTGCAGGTAACAACTTTTGGGGATCTTGAGGATACATCATCAAACATGGGCGTTATACAGGATAAAGAGTGTACTGAAACTATAAGAAGGAAAAGTTTCCCAGTTGGAAGTGGTACGAGGTTGGACGTCCCGCCCGTCTGGGGGAAGAAGTGTGCCTGTGGGTTGTCTTTATTCCACGTGTATATTCAAGAGAAGAATATTAAAAAAAGTATTTTACCGGTTACTTTGGGCAGGAGAGGTGGAATAAAACTCACCTTGGGTGACAAAATAGTCCGAGTTTGGGCCACAAAACAAGGCAAAAATTTTAGTACGCTCTTCGTAAACAGCTTTTTGTGACAAGATGATGCTTTCATATGGTATCATTAGGCCATTGATATAAATACATGTATAGATACAGGATCACATGAAAACCAAGACATACTTGTGAGATTTGTGAGAACAAGTATAAGACATTTATTGATAAGATATACGGTTAACAATGTGTCATAGTAACTTTTTTTTGTTGAACATCTATGGTATAGTAACTGATAATAGTTTATATATTGTTATTCAGAAGAAGAAAAATTTATGTGAGAATCAAGTTATAATATGTTGATCAAGACAAGTTTGATCATTTGGGACGAGGCACTTACAATGCATTGACATTGTTTTGAAGCTTTCGATCGATCTTTAAATGGCATTGTTAAAATCTACCGGTGGAACAAGGGAAGACATTGTTCACGCATCTCGTAATCCATCTTCGAAGAGATAAAGCCATTTGGAGATTGGATATTGTACTTGTGAGATGAATAGAGAAGTTGACCCTATTATTTTATTCGTCTCAAAATAATTATTCACCGACAAAAAACACACAATTTAACAAAAACATTACTATCACAACTTTATATTTTTTTATTTGCAAAATTACAGTTTCACTCTTAACTAGTTGATTTATGGTTTCTTTGTAACAATAATAACCTTAGATAAGGATAATATTATAAACTCGATCAAAAGGCCTTATCTATTTTTAACGACCGATAATTAATTTTGGACAATACCAAATGGTAACACGAACAATTAATTTAGGACGAAGAAGTAGCAATTTAGTGTCAGATAAAGTAGGAAAAAAGATGAAGAAAAAAAAAGTTTGTTTTTAGATTAAGATGGATCGAACCTGAAAGGTTCGCAGGAATGTTTGCACTTTGCGAGAGAAGGGTTGACAAATGCAAAAGAGGTCCAGAAAAGGTTCAAAGTAGCACAATACTAGTAATCAAAGGACCAAATTGAACAATAAGATATTTGATTATTTGTTACTACTTAAATTTTGTATTAGAACGTTTTTTAATGCTAGGTTTAATGTCGGGTAAAGTAGAATAGAATACAAAGAAAAAAGAGTAAAATGAGGATTTGTTAGCAGGAAAGCGAGACATAATTTGACCAAATACATTTACAAAAAATTATACAAAATAAGAAACATAATTTTTTTGGACTATGTGCATTTAGGAAAAATCAATATTTTTTATAAAAATTAACACTATATCGCAAAATTTCATGAAGGACGACAGGGGCTCACAGATGCAAAAGAAAGTTTCCAAAAAGGGTCACAATAGTTTACTAATAATCAAAGGACCAAATTTAAACACTAACATATACCCAAAGGTCAACATATCAATCAACCCCACAGGTTCACCTTCACGTCCTCGTTACCGGATCCAATTACCCTTTTTTTCTGGGTTAGAGACATTAACACAAACAGTTGGTGTGCAAACAATGTCATCAATATACGTATCAGAACCGCCGACAAAGGGCAAAGTGATCCTCCAAACGAACTACGGACCACTGGACATCGAACTATGGCCGAAAGAGGCACCGAAAGCTGTACGAAACTTTGTGCAGCTGTGTGTGGATGGGTATTATGATGGGACTATTTTTCATAGGATTATTAAGTCTTTTATGGTTCAAGGTGGTGATCCTACTGGTACTGGCACAGGTATAAAATAATTTTATTTATTTTAGCCTTTTGTACCCCTTATTAGGGTTCAATATGTTTATATTGTTAATTGAGTCTTTTGGACTTGTGGATATATTTTAGGGGGTGTTTAGCATTGCTTATTGTTGTCCGCCTTGCGTAAAAACACAAACGGATGAGGTTTTCCCTGTTTAGGTTACCTGGAAAGGGTGCTTGTACGTGGGCCTAACTAGAGTTAGCGTATCCCGTGACTGTTTCCGACCCTTTCCCTTGCCATTCGTAAATGTGTGCCTAGTGAGTAGAGGTGGCAAAATGGGCGGGCCGGGCGGGCACGGGCTATGGGCTAAACGGGCACGGGCCAAACGGGCGCATGTTATACGAATCGCTTTAAAAAAGACCTAAAACAACAAAAAAAAATTTCTCAAACGTAACACCTCATTTATATTTAAGTATCTAAATATATTAAAAACAATTTAATGTTCTCCAATTGAGAGAAAAACATGTGTCCATTATGCCCATTTAACTTATAAATGGGCAATATATGACCATTTCAAAAAAAAGAGGGGAACCAAATGTACCCAAATCTTTTAAAAATTTGCCCATTTAGCCCATTTTTTTGAGTTTGGACACAAATTGCCACCTCTACTAGTGAGGTTTAAACCCAAAGACCTCTTGTGAGCAGGGGCAGAGCTATGTGAGGACCGGGGAGGGTCCCGGCCCCCCTAGGTCTAAGCCCGTTAGTGTATTTATTTGCGATTTCATGTGTATTTCCGGAAAAAAATTTATTTCGGCCCTCCCATTTAATGTATTTCCCGAAAAAAATTTGTTTCGGCCCTCCCACAAAAAAATTTCTAGCTCCACCATTGCTTGTGAGGAGGTTTAGGTGCCTTACAACTAAGTCATTTGGTGGTGGCAAGATTCGAAGAATATTAGGACTTTAGAATTTGGGAAAACTAACTGGTGTTGGATTATGGGGGTGTTTGTTTCGGCTTATATGTGGGTTTATGAGCTTATTTGATTTCGGTTTATATAACATAAGCCCCAATTTTGTGGCTTATATTGAGACTTATGGGCTTATATAAGTTTATCATATCATAATAAACTTATATTATATAAGCCCACAAGTCTCAAAATAAGCTGGAAAATTGGAGCTTATGTTATATAAGCCGAAATCAAATAAGCTCATAAGCTCGCATATAAGCCGAAACAAACACCCCCTATGTAAGTGCATTATTACAGTCTATGATAATGGTAAAGGATCTCTAGCACGGTAGTGATATGTAACTGCTAGCAGTTAATAGGTTTTGAAGTGTGCGCGGGTTGACTTAAGGGAAAAAATAAACACAAAGGTCGTGTAGCGTCTTTGCGTTCAAAAGTGTGTTAAAGTTTATAGTAGTGAAGACAGAACATTATTATTGCTAGTATACTAGGTGTAACCGAGGATTTAAACCAAGTGTGGTCCTCGGCCACGTGTGGGGCTGGTTACCCCTCCTTCCCTTCTAACGCATTAGGGGTGGTTTTTTTGGATGATTCATAAGATGGCTCACGGGGTGGGAAGCAAAGTGAGATGCAATGAATTAAACTGTTGGGGCTACCAATGGTCAAAAAAGACATTTAAATAAAAGGTGAGGGGTGAGTGAGGGTTACGAGGTTTGAGTGGTGAGAGAGAGAGAGAGAGAGAGGGGGGGGGGGGATGATGATGTGGTGTTGAGGTGGAGATGAGCAAGGGATAATGTAAAGGTGAGGGTTATCCCAGTCTTAGAACAGGAAAAGAAAAGATTTCTCATGTTACAGGAATTTGACATGTCAGAGCAGTAGAGCACTACGTAGTTTTTTCACCGCATGGGGTTTTCCGTTTTTAGTACACTTACTGGAAAAACAAGCTCTTAATGTAAACACAAGATTTGAGCTATAACTGTTCTAAAGAATTTATTATACAATTAAAGAACCTAAACATGAAGTAGGTTTCCTGAGTTCATGTGAGCAGGGAAGGAGGGAAATTGTGAGTAGCTTATTGAGCTTTCTAACGGGGTCTCTCCTAAATCCTTCTCTAAAGATATTTACTCGATTTTAAACCCAATCCTTCTTGCTTTTAAGCAGAAACAGAATCAACTGTTAACAGCACATTATGGACCCAATGATTAAAAGACTAGTTTTCTTATTGTGAGTAAATCATGAGTCTCATGGTCTCTTGGGCCTCTCCAACATTGAATAGTGTTAGCAGCTCAATACCTGAGAAGGCAGTTTCCGCAATGACTTTAGTTGATGTTTTGGTAGTACCATACAGCTAAGTAGTTTAAGGTTCCTTTTATTGGTGCTTGTTACATTATACTTTTGTATTGAGCTAGCTGTACACTGTGCTGGCAATTTAATGTATCTCCTTAAATTTGGTTTTGGGTTACTTGCAAGTTGCAAGTGGCTTGTGTCTTCACATTTTGAGGATTAGTAAAGTGGGTTTAGCTGAAACCAGAAGAGAAGGCACAGGTGCTTAAGGGTTTTTTTTTTTTTTCCCCCATTAGAAACTGTGTATATATGAATGTCAAGGTTCTCCTAAACTCTGGGCTATGACTATAGACAGATAGACTTGTGACCTCAAGCTATTAGGTAATCACTTGAAAGCTGAATGTGTTAATTTATAAATAAATGAAACGAGAACCCTTTATTTTTTATCGGAGGACTTCAAGTCCTTATATGTGAAGTTTTCGCCTTAGCAACGCTGAGGTATTTATAACCTTCATCTAAGTATCTAACCCCATCAATCTTCTTGTGGCGATAAATCCATATCACTATCTTAACTTTTTTGTTGTACTGGTATTTTTGGCTTTTAATTTTCCCAATGAATTCTTGAATTATGGATATAGTCATAACAACCTACTACAATGTTGTGTTAATTCATTTGTGTTTTTCATATCAGGTGGTCAAAGTATATATGGAGGCACATTTGGTGACGAGTTCCATTCACGTTTAAGATTCAACCACAGGGGTTTAGTCGCATGTGCAAACTCTAATGCACCAAATACCAATGGAAGTCAATTCTTTATAACCCTCGATCGTTGTGATTGGCTTGACAAAAAGCATACCATATTTGGCAAGGTAACAAGAAGTTCACTGATGTATAATTTACTGCCTGCCTTTTTGAATTTTGATGAGTTTTATTTGGTCTATAGGTTACCGGAGATTCATTGTATAATTTGTTAAATTTGGGTGAGATTGAGACGGATAAGGATGACCGGCCGTTGGATTCTCCACCAAAAATACTTTCTGTTGAGGTATGTTGTTCACTTATTTTCATCATATTTTTCTGATGTGTCTGATAACAATATAAAACCAAAAGTCTGTAGTTTGATTCATTTACCAAAAACAGATCGATTTGATTTATATTTTATTCTAATGGGTCAAATGGGTAAACTCAAAAGTTTTAGCTAAAATTTAAACAGGTCAAATACATTAAAAAGTCACCCAGAGTATGTATTCCTTAAAGCAGAATTGCTCAATATTAAGTATAGTTATTTTTTACTTTTGTAATGGAGTTAGTATATTTCCAAACCTACCCATTTTGCCACCTCAAGAAAAGCCTACCGGTACTGACTCGTGTGGCTGTCAAACAAGTGGAACTGTGTATTGATATACATGAAGTCTAATGATTTCAAATCTTTGTTTTATATAAATCTCTCTTTTGTTAGCAATTAAGATCATTGTTCCTTTCCTAAACTTCAGGTGTTGTGGAACCCATTTGATGACGTGTTTCCAAGAGCTGTACCTGCTAAATCTTTGCCATCAACTACCACAGAAACTAACAACAAAGATACAAAACAGAAGCCTAAAAAGTAATACATCTATCCTGCAGTTGGAGTGGCTAATAATGTTTAGATTTCATAGTTTGTATGCGTAGAATTTTCTTGCTTATTTTATTTTTGTTCAATACTGCCAGAAAGTTGAACTTGCTTTCGTTTGGTGAAGAAGCAGAAGAAGAGGAGAAAGAACTGGCAGCGGTGAAGATCAAAATACGGAGTAGTCATGATGTATTGAATGATCCTCGTCTTTTGAAAACAGAAATTGTAGAAGAAAAATCAGTAAGTACAAGTACATTTTCTGGTTTTTGTTCATAGATCTGCAAATAGCAACACAATAAACCTCCCCCGCCTACATGTTTCCTATGAGACTAGAGTAATCATAAGTATATTTGTAATGTGTTTGTATCATATTACAAGACTGCAAGTTAAGGTGCTTATATATGGGGATGGCATTTTGAGAGTGATGTGATTTTTGGTGATGAGAACCCGATAATCAGGTCTAATAAAACTGGTTGTAGGAGGGCTTGGATGTGCTTTTGTTTTTAGTTTGAAATAATCCGAAAAGCAAATATTCAATTGTTAAGCAGATAATGACTGCTTAAAACAAACATAAAGGGGCCAACAAGCATATTCTTGTCAAACAAATGAGATGTCTTGTTAAATGTGTGAAATGGTTTTAAAATAAAGGTTTAAGTATTAGCAATTAGGCAATTTTATCTTTGCCCTCTATAAATCAGTTTTGTTGCAGCTAGCTTGAAACTGGTTATTTTGAAAGCGTAATCTGTTTATTCTAAAATTGAAAATTAATTATCAATATTTGGTAATAATTTACAAAGCAAATCTGAATACCATCTAACATAATATTCTATCCTATTGAAGTATGTGAGGTTATAAACTTTTAGTGGCTAAATTATTACTACTACTACTACTACTCTACCTAGCTAAACTAAAGTGATATTTCAGTGCTCATATATTAGAGATGGTTAATAGAGATCATAGTCTTGAAGCACTAATAAAGACTGTATGAAAGTGAAAGCATATTACTCTAGTTGGATGATAATTGTACGTGTGTTTGGTTCATGGTTAAAGCTTGAAAGACCAAATTTCACAATATCTATATGCTTACTTTAAATGGCTTAAACAAATTCTTAATAAATTACCTTTGCTGCTGCAGAATCCAGCCGAAGATAAAGCAAAAAAAGATTTGCAAATGAGTGTTAGAGGAGCCCTTACCTCCAAAAAGGAAGAGTTACCCAAAGAATCAGATGCTGATGTCAGCGATGACGACGAGGCAAGCTTTGATGTACGAATGCGTCTACAGATACTCAACAAGAAAAAGGAGCTTGGGGATGTGCCATCGAAGCGAAAAGAACATAAAGGTAATTTAAACTCAGGTATTTGCTATTCAGATATGCTTTAGTCATAACTCGTTTAACAAATATGATACATATATATCCTCATAAAATAATATGATTTCATCCATAGTTGTCAAAAGCGAAAGCGATTGCAAAGCGCAAAGACCCAAAAAATCGCTATAGCGAAAAGCGCAAAAAAGCGCGGGCTATAGAAAAAAAAAGCGCACGGTTGCAATAAACTTTGATTTTGATTCATTTTGTGTTTCTGGTTAGATTCTAGGGTTGTAATAAGATTCACACTGCATTCTAACACTATCCCACTAACTTAATTGGATTAAAACACTCGAAATCAAAAAATCCCAAATCGTACCATGAACCCTAATTTCCAAAATCAAACCAAACGTGTTTCTGGGTATGATTCGATCCTTGTATCATGTTTATAACATGATTCCGACCAAAACCCACCCATTTAATCACTCATGAACCCTAATCGTCGCTTTAAATGATTGTGGGCTATTGCCACGTGGGCCTAGCGATGTGGGCCCGCTATCGCCTCGTAGCGCGCTATAGCGCACGTAGCGCACGCTTTTGACAACTATG